>JAKSZP010002823.1:0-148266 GCA_022478985.1 Massospora cicadina | reverse complement strand
TTGGGGATTGGCGATGGGGTTTATTTGGCTGGCAGGTGGGAGAGTGGATGGATAGTTTCCAAAATCTTGGCAAAAAACAAAAAACTCTTTTGCTGATTTTCCCAAATCTTTGGGGCCAGACCAGGTCAATGGTATTAAACCAGGCCTTGACCATTTGAGTCGGGCAGCTTAAGTGGTTCAGATTTCACAGATTAATCCCAGGGAGCTGTGGTCTTGGTGCTCAGTTGTTTGTAACCCAGTCCAAACTCTCAATTTGGTTGTCTATGCAATCTGAGCTTCTCAGATCTGTTCTGAGGGGTGGGGGCAACTGGTTCAAGTCACTGGTGGCCTGGTTCGAAACCCAAATTGAGTTCCAATCTGATTCTCAGACCTGACCAGTCCAGACCAGCTCCGTTAGCCCAGAATCTGCAGGCCAGGCTCTGATACTTGCGCTGGCAGTTTCTTCAAAATTTTGGTAAATTTTCTAGTAAGTGGGGGTCCCAGGGGGGCCCGTGAAAGGCCCCTGGCCTGCATGATCTCCTGGCAGGTCCCCTCTATTAATTTTATCAGGGTTGGGGAGGGGGAGGGGGAGAGATTTGGATATCTTTAGGTGAAAGGGCAGTTACTCAGCGCTCATCAACCACGTGCGCCAGGTTGCTCAACTGTGACAGTGAGTCCACTTGGGCCTTTGGCCCCCTTTGGTCTGAAAGGGATGCTGCTCCATATCCGGTTGTAGGGGCTGGTCCCCAAGACTTATATCATCTATATACATAGTAAAAAAAGAATAAGATTTATATTCCAAGTAATAAAAATTGTTTTTTTAATAGATAAAATCAAATTTGATTCCTCCATTTCGAGGGGGGAGGTGACTCAAAAACTAATTCTTCATCTTTGTGCACCAATTTGGGCCAATCTAGTGTCTATTTTTTTAGTACTAGATGGTCCCAACCCAAGGGGGGGATTCATCGATGTTTATTGAATTACGCCTGGGCTCCTAAGAGCCTGAGGCGAGGGAAGGGAGGGAGGAGGCATCGAGAAAGGGAGGGGGATTTGCGCCAGAGCCGTGCTGCAGTGACAACTGAGCGGGGAGGGTTGGCGACATAGTGCAGACCTTCAGGGCCATCTCAAAGTGTACCTGAAAGTGGGTGATCATGTGTGGAAGGGTCCACACCTGCTGGTCAAAGGCAGCACGAAGGAAGGAGTTATGGATGGTCCAGATGGCTGTGGCATAGGCGAGGACATGGAGGGGTTGGTGGCAACCAGGCAATGTCTGCTCAAACATGAGATCTTGCACAGGGTGTCCAGACCAGGGCTGAGCATGGAGGAGCTCGCAGGCCTTTGGCCAAATTGCGGCAACACCTGGACAAGTGAAAAAAAGATGGAGGTGGGAGTCAATAGGCTCCACACAGCAGGGGCAGCTTCGGTGCTGGAAGGTAGGGCCAGTCCGGTCCCCCATCCTGTATGAACAGTGGAGTACCCTCCATAAGGTGTTGGACACCTTTGCTGACAGGATGGGGTGATAGACATCCTTCCACAATTCCTTAAGGTCAAATCTCACGGAGGGAGGGAGGAGCTCATGGAGTCTTGGGCGGATGGGAGGACGATCTTGGGGGTTGAGGCGAGTTGTGACAACTTTTCCATTGTGCACAATTGCATGGCGACGAGGGCTGAGGCCAGAGCCTTCCCTTCTGTATGGGAAGGCATGGTGGATCCGCGCGCCTACTCGTTTCAGGGCAAGGAAAGCAGGTTCCAGTAGGGGGATGAGGATGGTTTCAGGCGTTGGCCTGGGTGGTTTGTGAGCCACTCCCCTAATGAGGTCAGAGATGCTCTAGGAAGACCCAGAGCTGCTGACACTAACTGGCGGAGGGCGGGCGCCCATTGGGGCATGGGGGTCGCGTCCCAGCAGACAATCGGCCATAGGAACTTCAGGAAGATTGTGGTGGCGTGGGATCGCGTGTCCAGAAGCCCCTAGGCCACCTTCATTGCAGGGTCGGGCAATGGTTGAGAGGGCCATTGGTGGATGGTTTGAGCCCCAGATCCAACAGCGGAGGAGTACATTGAGCCGCGTATAAAAGGCATCTGTGAATGGGCAGACGTGCGCTAGGAACCAGACTTTGGAGAGGAGGAACACATTGGCCATCAGAGCTCAACCCTGGGGGTGATGTGCCGCCGGTTCCAGCTGGCAATCCTGGAGTTAACTGCTGCAAGGAGCAAGTCCTCATTGTCTTTTAGCGCAACTCCTTGTTGGTTGGTGAGAACGCCCAGGTGACGGAAGGTACCGCGCTCAGGTTTAATACCAAATGGTGGGGGAAGTTGGGGGAGCCGACCTGTACAACTGTTGTCTTGGAGGTGTTGACCATGGCGTTGGACGCCTTGGTGTACCTCTCAATGGTCACAGCAGCGAGGGCAACATCCCCAAGGCAGCCAAATGCAATGGCAGTGTCATCTGCAAATGCCATAATGCGCGTGGGGGCTTTACCTGGGACCAGAATCCCTGTTAGCTTGTCCTGTAAGGAGGCCAAGAGGGGGTCAAGGGTGATGTTAAAAAGGATAGGGCTCAGGGGGTCCCCTTGCCGGAGACCTTGTCCAACTGGTACTGCCAATGTAAAGCCCATTGGCGCCAGGACTCTGGTGTGGAGCTGGTCATAGAGCGCTGATATCCAGCGCCTAGCTGCGGGTGGGAGATGGAAACGGGCCAGGGAAGCATCGATATACTTCCAGGCTACCCGATCATATGCTTTCTCCATATCCAGGAGAGCCACAAAGCCATTCACCTTATGAGAGTTAGCAGTCAAAGTCACGTGAAGGTCATTATAGTTGTCCCATAACGACCTCCCCGGAATAAAACCGTGCTGGGATGGGGAGAGGCGAGGTGACACCCATTTGGTGATGCGGTTGGCCAGAAGCTTCGTGAAGAGCTTGTGGTCTGTGTTGATCAACGCTATGGGGCGCCAGTTCGCCAGGTTCTCACGGTCTGACTTCTTGTGAATGAGGGTCGTGATTGAGCCTCTGGAGTCGGGGAGGACCTCGCCATTCACAAAAGAGTGCAGCGAAGAGGTCGCGGAGGGTTCTGGCTATCACTGCAGGTTCCAGAAGGTACACCTCAAAGGGTATTCCGTCTGGGCCTGGGGCTCTAAGCCGTGGGGATTTCAGAAGAGTTTCCATCACCTCCTGGATGGAAATAGGCGCCAGTAGAGCCTCATCAGCCCGTGGGTCAATGGGCGGCTCTGGAGCCCGCCACAGGAAGTCTTGGATGTCCGATGGGTCCACCTGGGTGGCATGGAAGAGGCTGGAGTAGAAGCGGTGTAGTTCCTGCGTGATTTCCTCCTTATCTGAAGTGGTTGTAGTGCCAATCTTCAGTGCAGTAATATCCTGCGCTGTTGACCGGGATTTCTGTTTCTGAAAGAAGAAGCGGGTGGGGCGTTCCCATTGAGCATAGTAACGAGATGTTGTAAAGTTTGCTGCCCGTTCTTTCTGCAGTGTGAGCTCCAAGCGGAGTGCTTCCTGCGCCGCTTCCCAGTCTTCCAACCATCTGGGAGAGGGCGAAGGCTGGCAGTTTCGCTCTAGATGTCTGATTCTGGATTCCGCCCTTTTGACTCTGGCGCGAGCTTCAGTCATCTGGGCTTTGGCACAGTTGTAAGCAACGCGGGTGATGCCCTCCTTGGTCACCGCCCATCTAGCCTTGTGGTCAAGCAGGTGGGGTGGGGGGAGGTGAGAGTCTCCCGGATGGTCATAGACAGCTTCTCCTTAGTGAAGGGGTTGTTGAGAAGAGCTGGGGCAACCCTAGGCCAGAACCTATGCGACGGTCTAAGTGTGGTGGTGAGGACAACGGTGAGTGACCTGTGATCACTCAGATGGTTGTCACGAGAGATGGGAGAGGAGACGTGGCCAATTAGCAGGGGGCCAATCAGTGCCATATCTATGCGTGACGCTGACTGGAAAGCTCCTCCATCATACTGGATCCTAGTCATGCAACCTAGGCCAGACGCGGAGGGTGGAAGCGCATCTATAAAGCCGCTCATGCAAAGGAAATCCTGAGGCGACTTGATCCAGGGCGTTCCTTTGCTGCAGGGGGGTAAGAGTCACGGACGCGACTTATGGTTGTGTTGAAATCTCCTAAGAGGACTGTATTCCGTGGGAGATTGAGTTGGACGAGCTCTTCCAAGAGCCGATTTTGCTCCTGACCTGCATTAGGCAGGTAGATGCTTGCAGCGAAGAAGGAGAAGTCAGGAGTGGTGAGTTTGGCCAGTATGAGGCGGCCACCTAGATATTGTGAAAAAGAATGGGTTTTAACCCGGGGATTCAAAACAATAAGTGCGGCATGGTTTGTCCAGAAGGAGTTGCCTCCAAACTGTTCATTCCATGCAGATTGTTCGTGGGGAGGATATGGGGCTCCTGGACAGCAGCGATGTCAATTTGTGCTGACCTGAAGTTTCGGAGGAGGCGGGCTCTCCGCTTAAAGTCCCGCAACCCATTTGCGTTGATGGATTGCAAGGCCAGGGTGCTGCCATGGGGACTCATAGCTGTTCCCCTCCATGTCCTGGTGGGTTGCCAGCGCTTAAACCTGCTGCTGTGAGGCGGCTAGTTTTGAGTCCTTTAGCTTGACTATTAGCTGCAATCCGTGAGGAGCGTCGAGGGTTCTGAGGGGAAGGAGAGGGTGGGGGGCGGGAGGACCCAGTAAGCCAGCCTAGGATGCTGCCCCCGCTCCGTTGCAGGGGAAGGACCTGAGGGTGCTCAATGGTGACCTCCGCGGTGTCCCCATTTTGATGAGTCTGAGTCCATATTCACTTCCTCCAACACTGCAAAGGATCCGCGCGAAATGGACTGTGGGGTTGGGGTAGGACTCTTGAGGTGGCACTTCTACCGCAGGCCGCGGGTTGCCAGTCCATGCTGGTGGGCATAGCTCCATTGGGAGCTGAGGGTTGATGCGATAAATTGCTGGTGGAGGTTGGTGGGGGTGCTGCGGAGCCCTGAGTGGGGGTGGCTGACGAGGGGCACCCTGTGGGAGATGCCTTGCGCTTGGTGAGAGAGGGAGTTGACTCTGGGAGATTGGAGGGGGTGCCCATTGGAAGGGGGGCATGAGCGCGATGTATCCCATAACAATGGTGGGGTTAGCTGATTCAACGGCTAGGCGTAAGGCCTCAAGGGACAGGTCTTGAACGGGAACCCATTGTGTGGGTTGTGGAATTGCTGCTGCAGCCACGTGGGATCGTTTTTGGCCTGGTTTAGGCCCCTGGGTGGTGGTTAAGAGGGCTTGCTTTCGAGCTGTGCAGCCACTATACAAGTGTCCAAGGATGTTACACCATGAACACCGGGGGCGCGCCTGATCAGGGTCGACAAAAAAGATCTCAGGGCATGCCCCAACTACCGCCACACGAGGAATAACCTCAATGTTGTGGGATACAGTGGGGGAGGGGATGAACGACGCCCTAGCAGTGCGAGCTCTTTGAGTGGGAGCATAATATGAGGGGACGCTAAAGTCCACCGAAAGAACAGACCCAAACTCCATTAAACCACAATGGAGTGCCAGTTTAAGAGACTCAGGATCAACAGTCGTTGGTAGGTTGGAAAAAGTAACCCATGAAATTTTCTCCAGGTGAGAGCGTGTGCAGGAGATGCGAAGAGATCCACGCGGAATAATGACCTGGAGGGTGGCAGCATGGTCAGCAAGGGCAGCTTCAGTGAGGCCCACATCGATGTAGTGGCCCTCCACTGATTCATGGATGGTGGTGTTAATTGGGAATGTCTCCGCAATCGCTGCAAAGTATGAGAAGTAATCCTCTGTATATAATTCAACAGGGTTATGCCCATAATAAAGGCGAATTGTGTGGGAGAGGGTTGAGCGAGGTAGAGCTTTTTGCGCTCTAGTTTTGGCCCATTTCTTCTTAACATCAGCAATAAACGCCACTTCACGGGGATCAGCTTTGGGTAGCGTTGGTGCCAGAGATTTTTGCCATGCCCCAGTGGCTCCTTTGGTACGTTTGTGTTTGCTTTGGGCTGCAATTGCGGGTTGAGTGTGAGCTGGTGGTTTGGACAAGTTTACAGAGTTCCCCTGTTGCTGGAATGTTACAGAAGTTGCTGGCGTTATATTAAATTGAGGGGCGGTTTTTTGGGCCTCGCTAAATTGGGGAGGCCCATCCAGATTGGAATTAACTCCAGCCAGTTGGGAGGAGGGAGATGTTTCATCACCATCCCAATCTATTTGGGTAAATTCAGCCTGAGTATTTGCTGTGATTTCGTGGGCAAAACTCATTGGCTGATTGGTGAATTGGTCATTTTCAGCATATTGAGATAAAGTGCCGACTTGAGAAGTGCCAATTACGGGGTTTAAATGGGATGGGTGAGATTGGAACTGGTGTGAAGTTCCAAAATCTGAACCATTTGAATCCTCATTGGGAAGAGTAGATTGTCCCAATTTGGTGTTTAGTGAACCAGAATGTGCGGCTAATCCAACCTTACATCCGAGGGTTTGGGGGCCAGGTGATTGTTGGGCCTCACTAAATTGGGGAGTCCCATCCAGATTGGAATTAACTTCAGCTAATTGGGAGGAGGGCGATGTTTCATCACCATCCCAATTTATTTGGGTAAATTCAGCCTGAGTATTTGCTGTGATTTCGTGGGCAAAACTCATTGGCTGATTGGTGAATTGGTCGTTTTCAGCATATTGAGATAAAGTGCCGACTTGAGAAGTGCCAATTACGGGGTTTAAATGGGATGGGTGAGATTGGAACTGGTGTGAAGTTCCAAAATCTGAACCATTTGAATCCTCATTGGGAAGAGTAGATTGTCCCAATTTGGTGTTTAGTGAACCAGAATGTGCGGCTAATCCAACCTTACATCCGAGGGTTTGGGGGCCAGGTGATTGTTGGGCCTCACTAAATTGGGGAGTCCCATCCAGATTGGAATTAACTTCAGCTAATTGGGAGGAGGGCGATGTTTCATCACCATCCCAATCTATTTGGGTAAATTCAGCCCGAGTATTTTCTATGATTTCGTGGGCAAAAATCATCGGCTGATTGGTGAATTGGTCATTTTCAGCATATGGAGATAAAGTGCCGACTTGAGAAGTGCCGATTATGGGGTTTAAATGGGATGGGTGAGATTGGAACTGGTGTGAAGTTCCAAAATCTGAACCATTTGAATCCTCATTGGGAAGAGTAGATTGTCCCAATTTGGTGCTTAGTGAACCAGAATGTGCGGCTAATCCAACCTTACATCTGAGGATTTGGGGGCCAGGTAGCTGGGTATCGCCCCTCATGGAGGGAGCCAGAAACACGGCGTCAGCAATAATAGATGGGGCTGAATTAGCTGACACAATGGGGGAGGTGAATGCCTGGATGGGCTGAGTTGCATTCAACTGAGCAGACGCCATTAAAACAGCGTGAGTGATGGCCTCCTTGGTTGGAGGGGGCCCAGCGGGTTGGTGGGAGGCAGCGCACACAGAGCTGTTAGGCGTGCAGGTTGCAGAAGTGCGATCAGGTGAACTGGCACTAGTTGGAGTAGCTCCAGATTGGGGGGGTGCCTGCTTTCATGGCTGCTGCTTGAGAGCGGGTGATTCTGGTTGACCCTGAGGTGGGTAACTGAGGGTTGCTTCATTTGGGGGTGGTGCTGGCTCGTTTGGCATAGCCTGCGGGTTCTTTTGCGGGGTTTCCCACCATATTTGCTAATAGTTTTCGTAAATCTCTTTAGTGGAGCTAAATTTCAGGCTGAATTGATTTTTGAAAAGTGATGCTTAGCAGAAAGAGATTAGAGATTGCCAATCTAGTGTCTAAATGAAAAAAAACAGGGCTTAATAGATATCATTAAAATTTGAAAAAAAATAATCAGATACTTAAACAGGACTTTAAAATAATCTAAAAACATATTTATAAAAATGTTTAGTCCAATTTATTTAAAATAATGATGTTGTTTGGGAATAAGAGCAGTGACAAATTCATGATATGTTGAAGTGGTGTTGTTTACAGATATGAAGAGAGAATCAGGAAGCTCATAGTTTATATTCCAGTCAAGTGGGGGAAATGTTAGATTTTGATGGTTGACTCAAAACTAAACCCTTCAAGAAAACCAATAATGTAATAGATTAATCCCATTGATGGATCCTTTGATCTTTCCTAAATTATCTGCATACCTAAATTCATTCCAAAATCACCTCAATTGCACTTAAATTGTCCTGATTATCATAGCTAATAATAACTATGATATAATTATATTATAGCTGATTTTGGGTCCACTTGGGTGCAAGGTGGTCCCATGGCATTAACTAAATTGCACCTCTAAATTAGTGCACTAATCTTAATGCACTAAGGCAGAAGTTGGGTTCAATTAATAAAATTGATAATTAAGAACTTAAACATAGATGTCACAATTATGGACGTACTTAGTGCTATTGAGAGGCCTGCCAATGTCCCAAATTGGGGTGCATCATCTTATGATCAAATATGTTTTATTCCCCATTTATTGTTAGATGTTGAGTTATGATATAGCTCTAATTGGGAAGATTTTGATGTTGAGTTCAAAACCCAAAGTGGTCCCAATTATGAGAGTAAAATTGCCTTCAATCAGGCTGAAATGATTATTATTTTTAGTCAGTTATTGGGCTGAATTGACTTGGGGACTTTTTATAATTATTGCCATGACCAGCAGAGAATTGGCATAATATGAATTCATCTAATAGATGTTTTTGGCCAGGAGATGCCCGAGAGGTATATAATACTGGCGCCTGGCCAATTAATAAAACATCAGTTAATCATCATTTACTATTTTATTGATCATCAACAACTACTGTCGCTTAGTTTATAAATTATCATCCATCTGTAATCTGTCAGATATTTGTATCTGTTGTCGTTACATCTATATTAGATAGTTGTATGAGTTTATTCTTCCCAAGGAGAAGTACATAGTTGCCTGTCAGAGAAGTAGTCTCAATTATAGAGGAATAATTTCCTAATTTTTTACAAAGATAGAAGGTCTTGTTTTTGTTGGTGCCAGTAGACTTGAGAATGGTGAGCATACCAGAGTTACTTGGCTATTATCAAGGATTATTGGAGATACTACTTCCCAATTTATGAGCAGGAGTTTTATTTGAAAAGCAAGTTTATATCCTCAATTTCATTGTTAAGTTATTTTATCTTGCACCATCAGCTAAAAACTTAATGAAAACTCTTCTGAATTCAGCTCCTTTCACAAATGAGCCAGATATCATTGTAAATGCTCCTGAGGTTATGCCTTTGCTCTTGACTGTTCCTTTCAGGCTGGGTTGGACTTGCTTCCTGAGTTCCCCTTCTGACTCAGTCAATACTATAAACCCTCTTTCTTGGCTATCAAGCTCACCATTGGTAACAGTATTCATTTTGAGATTCCCTATGCCAAATTATGAGCCCAAGTCAGTGAGGCTTTATCTTTACTGCTGAATCCCTCTGATCTTGAGAACATCATAAATTGGGATATCACTGCTTATGCTCTTCGCTTAGCTGGCCAAGTTCTTCAAAGTTAGTCCACAAAGCTTCCAGCCTCTCCCAGGCTTCACAATTCCTTCAGCTTCAGCAGACAAGAAGCCTGTAATCATTGCTTGCAGGATGCCATTTGCTCCCTAGATGACTATATCATCTCTGGCGCTTCCCATCCGTATCTTCCGCTGATGGCTTTAGTAGGGGCATGATTTGGCAACCCCTATCCAGTATCCCTTGTTCGCTGCCAGCCTATATGTCTGGTGATCTTGACAAAGCCCATCATTAGGCGCTCAAGACTAATCAACTGGCTCCAGTACCATATTGAAATTACTCATAATTATTTGCCAACTGCCTCTTTCTATACTGTTGCTTACCTCCTACTCCAGGGTTCTCAAAATTTAGCTTCTTTCAGAATTTCAAATTCCATTCCTTTAGTCACTTTCTATTAGGGATCTGCGTCCGCTCAAAGAACTTGGTTTCATGTAGGTCTAGCCCTCACTAGCATCCAATCTCACATCGATTTTGTTGGGCTATTCATTCCTACTGTGATCTATCCTCCCTCCCCTAATAGGCGACATAGGCATATCATCCCCATATCAAGGATAATTAATAAAAAAATAAGGTTATAAAATATATAATGGTTTTTTTGTGCGGTTTTTTAATATATATTTCCCAATATCTTTTATCAATTTTTTATTTTTTTCTTCCTTTTTTTCATGGGACTTGACCTTGTTTTGGTTCAGCGGTCCTCTTTCTTTATTTTTTCCCCAAACTGGGTCTTAAGTACTTAAACCTAATAGTTTTCTATGGTTCAGAGATCCTTTTTTGGACTTAACCATCTAGATTGGTGCAGAGGTCCTTTTTTGGACCTGACCTAATCATCAGGACATGATAACTTAATGGTCCATCAGTCCTTCAGGAACTATTTTTGTTTTTTTTCATCAAACAATCTCTTCAAATACTTAGCATGGACTCAATTTACAACTCTTCCATCCAAGAGATTCTTGATGGAGTAGGCATCAGTCGCCATCTTGGTGATAATCTCAAATGAACCTGAACACAACGCATCTAGTTTGTTTCTTTCTCTAAAACCATGCATATTGCAATAGGCAATTCTTTAGCCCATTCAATATTTTGCTAAGGCCAGTCAGTTCTTATCATCCGTCAATTTTGCTTGTATCTTTTTCTTCAACAAAGTATCAAATGCTTGCAAATGCATATTGATCAGGATATTGATCAATAATCTCAAGTACTGTTCAGCACCATCCCCAATGTTGGTTCCACCACCAAATATAAAATTGGCGGCAACGTGGCCTTCCTCCCATATAACAACTCAAACATTGTTATTCCAGTTGCTGTATGATGACTGATATTGTAGGTGAACGTCATTAAAATTCATGTACATTCCCCATGCAGAAGTTCTTCCGGTGACCAGCTTCTCAGCATTTTGGTTAGCGTTCCATTCACTCGTTCTACCAGTCCATTTCTCTCCATTCAGCAGGGTACAGACAGGACTCCTCTGATCCTTATCATCTCATTTAGTTTCAGGATCACATGAGACATAAAGTTTGTCCCATTATCACTAATCAGGACCTGTGGGCATTCATGTTGATATACTACTTGATCCAGGATGAACTTTGCGGTGCTGGTAGTGTCTACTTTCGCTGGGGCCTTCATCTCGACCCATCTTGTCATACGGTCAATAGCAACTATTATGTACTTAACTCCCCCTGTGCTCATTATCAGTGGTCCCATCACATCGATGGACACTGTATGCCAGGCAAATCCAGTGCAGACCAGTCAGTATCCAGTTGTATTCTTATGTGGTTTGTGCAGCTGGCACTCCACACAACAAGCTAGATAATCCGTGATATCATAGTTGATAGATTCCCAGTAGTAGTACTGGTGAATATGGTCAGTATTTTTCCTCAGGCCTCCGAGCCTGACAACCATATGAGCTGCTTAGACTATTAATGCTCTTTCTGACAGTTTTAGGAATAATAACCACTTTCTCATTAACTATCTTAAACACTTGTCCATCCATGGTCTCAGTGTTTTCATCACTTTTTAAGCGCACCTTGGATTCCTTGAGGCTCATTCCTTATTTCTCCGTTGACCATTCTCTGGAATAACTCATCCACCTGCGGGTATACCATCTGGACCATTGAAAACTGCGATAAGCCATCTGCATTCTGGTGAGAAGCCCCCACTCGGTGGACAATCTCATAAATGTAAGCCTGTAGCTTAAGTGCCCATTAAGCCAGTCATCCTTCTTGTTCTATATATTGTGGAGCCATCGCAACAAGGAGTGGTCCATCACCACTTTAAAATGTGTTCCGTGTAGTACATCCAAAACTGCTTACAGGCGTAAATGTCCACAAGGCATTCACACTCAGTTACAGTGAGTTCCTCTTGGAAGCTGAGAGTGTCCGGCTCACATATGTCACCAGATGTTTGTCCCCAAGTTCATCTACTTGGCTTAGTATGGCGCCAATTACCATTAAAAAAGCATCAGTTTGTATAATAAACTCTAAATCGATATTCAAATAATTCAAAATCAGAGAATCTATTAGGCACCAGCGAAGCTCATTGAAGGATTCCTGCACTTCTTAATTCCATATAAATCCTTTTTTCGGATCCTTCAACATATGGAATAAGGGCTCAGCTATTTGTACAAAGTCCCAAATAAATCTTCTGTAGTATCTGACCATCCCGAGGAACACTTGGATGCCTTGGACACTCTTTGGCACAGTCATCCATTCTATGAGATCTATCTTCTGGACTTTCAGCTGCAATTTACTAGAGTTGATCACAAATCCCAGATATTTCAACTTTTTTTGAAGAAGTGACACTTCCTCAGCTTAATCTTCAGGTTAGCTGCGGACAGTCTCTTAAAAACTTCTTCCAAGCGATGGAGGTGATCAGTAAACGTCCTACAGAACACATAGATATCGTCCAAGTATACCAGGATGCATGACAACTTTAAGTCGCTCAGTATAGCGTCCATGGCCCTCTGGAACGTTGCAGGCGCATTTCATAGACCCTGGGGCATCCTTGTTGATTAATATAACCCCTGCGCGGTAATAATTGCACATTTTTCTTGGTCAGCTTTTTGCAAATCAATTAATAGTCTGAAATCAGATCCATCATGGAGAAGTAAATTGCTTCTCACAATTGATCTAGCCTATCATTGATTCTTGGTAGGGGATAAAAATCCTTCTTCATAATCTTATTCAGCTTTTGGTAATTGATCACCACCCAATTGGAGCCATCCATTTCTTCACAATTAGAATCAGACTTGCCCAGGGGCTTGACGATGGAACTAGAAGCCCATGCTTCACTAGTTTACTAATTTCATCTTCCACTACCACTTTGGTCACTTTCAACCGTTGAATTGTCTCATCCTGAATGGCAATTTTTCCCCGGTATTGAACTTTTGGATCACATCTCTTGCACATCCCAAATCATGGTCATCCTGATCAAATACTTCTCGATACATTTTGAACAAAACTGAGCTACTCCTCTTGCTGGCCTTCCATCAGATCAGCGAGTTGCTCTCAATCAACCAATAGGTTGATACTCTCAGCTACCCCGTCTGGTAATCCCATCTCATTGAAAGTCCTAACATCGTGGAATCTCCTCAATTTGGCCATTGGGATTATATGAAAAAACGCGATGATCTGATTATTCCTAATTCATCAGTTTTTCACTTAAATTCGCCAGGAGAACTCGAATTTCTCCATGGCCTAGCATTATTATCCCAGGAGCCACCTAAGGCTCTACTCTGGACTTCTTCCGGGGGCTTCTGACCTCCCCATACAACAGCTCAGGTATCTCTAATGTCAACCCCATGCAACTATCATCTGCGATCTTGGCAGTAGTGTCTTCTTATTATTGATCCTCAGTGGAATTCCCTGGTTCTCTAGGATTTCCATCAGCATTTATTTTCACTTCCTAGGTCTGAAACTCATAGATCATAAAAACCAATATTTTATATCTCTTATATAATTTTATGTATCGTTCTTTTGAAATGGGACTTGCAACTTACAAAATGGTTCAGAGTTTACTTCTTCTCCCCAAAATCCAAACTGGATTCTAGATAACTCTGACCTACCAGTTATCCTGGTTCAAAATCTTATCCTCTTAAGATTTAACCATTCATTTAGTTCAGTGGTCTTCTTCTAGGACTTGACCAAAATCTCGGAACATAACCATTTAATGGTTCAAAGGTCCGCTGGGAACATTTCATATATTTTCTCTTAGGCTCAACACTTCTGATTAGTATTGACCTTCTTCACTATATGGCCAGCAGCACTGTCTCTTCACATATAGACTACACTTGCCATTTTTTGGCAGTACTCTTAAATATATTAGGCCTTTGTACTGACTGATTATTTATCCAACAGGTCCTAATTTTATCTCATATTTCAGCAACTGATGCTTGGATCCTCGTATCTCATTAGCCAAGAGTTCCATCCAGTCGTTCAGATCATTTTTCTCCTGAAAACGATTTTTGTCATTCATTGCCATCTTTAATTACACAGGACATTCTGGCTTTGTAAGCTTCATCCAATTTTCCTGAATTGATATACTCGTCTCCAGCAAATTCTGATCATTGGTTAAGTGTTATTGAGTCAAATGATTCTCTCCACTATCTTGGATCAATAAATTTCCTGTTTTGACTTTGTATCTTCATTGGTATGGTGTAAAAATTTACTAAGGAGTTGATTATATGTTGTCAACCCAGTAACCTTTTTACTGCACAGGTTCAGTTTCCTTGTGCACCTTGCGTTGTAAAGAATATATTATCTGATAATAGTATTGAGACTATTATACATAGTTGAGTTAGAACTATTATCAGGACCAACGCTTCAGCCAGTACTTCCAATTAAATACTTGATAAGTCATACACGTAGGTATTTGTTCCCTCTATTACTGTCCACTCAATCTTCATCAAGATCCTCTGATGACAGTCTCCTTTGGCCCAACACACAGTTGGAAGCTATCTCTAATTTGTGGTTCCCTTTGTCTCTAGATCCACACTTGGATCTCTACTCTTCTCTCTAAGAGTCTTCCAATTATTGCCTTCTGCAATAATATCCTTGAGATGGAACTTCACACTGGATGCTGATAGTCTAACTATAACCAAATCTACAATAAAACTAATAATGTTTGTAGTAATAGTGTTTTTATTATAGTGAACCCTATGGAATTATATAGTAGGGGATTTGGTCGTATAACCCTTAGTTGACACCTCTTCAATGAAATGGCAGCCGATTCAATTGAATCATCTACCCTTATCTCAGCAGCGATGGTCTTCCCATCCTGGCTAGGATTCCATCATTGGACATCCTCAAGACCTCAAACGGAAAGAGTTGGAGAACGTGTCCCTAACGTTTTCCTCTCAATCCAAGCAAACCAACCATAATTGGCTACCGACCTGCTTAAGTAATGGGACTTATTACCCATTATGGCAGGTCGCTTTACCAACCAATCGATTTGCTAGTTGCAGGTGGCATCACTCGCCTCACAACTCACCATTAATTCCCAATCAGTTGGTGAAGAAACCCAACCAATCCCAATTGTTACACCTGATAGTTAATCACTATCAAATACCCTTATTTCGTCAGCCACTCCACTTAATGAGATATTATAATCATCTGGATCAATCTCAATGGATACGACCAGGCGAATATCATAAAATCCCCCAAATGTAGTTCCTCCAAAATTTGGGCCAAACTGATTTCTGATTCACTTCGCTTTAGTGATATTTCCCCTAGCGACACCAGGTAATCTAGAAGGCTGGGAATATGGGCAAAAATCCAACACATCCCCCTCTTGCCTAGATTTCCAGCTAGAAAAGGACTGGGGCATGGGAACATGGCTTTGGACACCTGGTCAAATACTTCATTGGTTCAGGCGGAGTACACTCGTTAATACTCAATGCTACTTGGGATGACCTTTGGCATATGGCATTCCTCCTCTTCCTCCTCGCTACCGCCTACTCAGAGCGCAGTCCCCACAACCTCTTGTCATACTGAAAGATTGATTTAATAGTGACAATATTATTCCCAGGATCCAGTTTATCCCCTCATCAGGGTATATGACCCGCTGTCATATTCAGGATTCTTGGTATGGCGTCTTTGAATTCCTGTTTCATCCTCATCCTAGACAGGAGACTCTTGCCTTCAAGGTTCGTTTTGCGGCTTGATTAAGAATACTTATTTCTATTCGCCCTTGTTATTTTGCTCATAACCTCTTGGCGGTAATCAATTCCTAATTCTTCCCTTGAAAAGCTTATCTCGTTAATTTTAAGATTAATTTTCCCAAAATTAGAGCCTAATGGATTATAGAGTGCATAATGTCAACTTCTATATAAGTTTGACAACCCCCCTCCTAGTCCTGCTCATATGTCAAACTCAGAATCCTGCTACCAGCAACTTCTTAAAAGTTTGTCAGATCCAGATCTCCGCCTCTTCCAGCAGATGAGTCAGGATGCTAGACAGAACCTCTTCTATGGTCCTTCCAGGACTCATACGCCTAGTCTGGTGCAAGCAGCTAGTCCTTCCATCAAATTACCCAAAATGGTAACCAATTCCTCCAAAACCAGGCTTGCCATCATTTTGAACAACTCTCTGCTGACTCACCTAGCAGTTGATCCCTGAGGTGGACTTCAAAACCCTCCTGGATTTGGCTCCTTTTGCTGATGCTCTGAAAATCATCATTGATGCTCCAGATATCATGCTGGTCGCTTTGGATCGTTTGTTCTTGGCTGGGTCAGACTTGCTCCCTGAGTTCCTCTTATGACTTAGTCAATTCTACAAACCCGCTGTGCTGGTTCTGAGCTTTCAGTTGGGAATAGCATACACTTTGAGCTCCCCTTAAGCTGAACTCCAGGCCCAAGTTACTGAGGTATTGACATTAGCGCTGAATCCCTCTGATCTGGACAACCTTCTGGATCAGTATACTGCCACTTATGCTCTCTGCTTTGCTGGCCAAGTTCTTCAAAGTTGGTCTACAAAGCTTCCAGCCTTGCCTGGCTTCCATCAGTCATTCAGCTTTAGCTTCTGTGAAGCCCATAGTCGTCATTTGCAAGATGCAATCCACTCTTTACACAACAACCTCCTCTCTGGAGCTTCTCATTGCTATCTTCCATTGATGGCATTAATTGGGGGCATGACTCAACAACTCCCATCAAGTATTCCTTCTTCACTGCTGGCTCACATGTCCGGTGTTCTTGATGAAGCCCTTCAGCAGGCGCTCAAGACAAATCTTCTGGCACTGGTGCCTTAGCAGGATTACTCAGGGTTATTCGCCAATTGCCTCTTCCTCTATAGCTGTTTTCCTCCCCGCTCTGGGGTTTTGCGATTGGCTTTTTCTGACATATCAATTTCCCTTGCCCTAGTCACGTTTTCTCAGGGCTTGGCGTCCGCTCAACAAATGTGGTTTTGTGTAGGTCTCACCCTTGCAAGTGTCCGATTGCATATCAATTTTGATGGGCTATTTCTTCCTACCACAATCCATCCTCCCTCCCCCAAGAGGTAACATAGGCAAAATCATCCCCATACTGAGGATGACCAATAAAAATAAAAATTATAAAAAATATAGCAATTTTTTCTATGCGTTTAAAAATCTCCTTTTTTTCTCAATATCTTTTATCAATTTTTTTATTCTCTTTTTTTCCTATTGGACTTGACCTTGTTTCAGTTAAGAGGTACATCTTTTCCCCCAAACTGGGTCCTGGGCACTTAAACCTACCAGTTTTCTATGGTATAGAGGTCCTTTTTTTGTACTTAACCATTTAAATTGGTTCAGAGGTCCTTTTTTGGACTTGACCTAATCATCAGGACATGACCAAATTAATGGTTCATCTGTCCTTTGGGAATTATTTTGTTTTTTTCTTCGATCCAACACTTTAGATACTTAGCGTGGACTCAATCTACTACTCTTCCATCCAAGAGATTCTTGATGGAGTAAGCATCAGTCACTATCTTGGCAATTACTTTGAACGGGCCCAACCACAATGCATCCAATTTGTTATTTCATCTGAAACCATGTGTATCACACTAGGCGACTTTTTCTCCTATTTGATATTCTTCTAATGCCGGTCAGTTCTTATCATCTGTTGATTTCGCTCATATCCTTTTCTTCAAGGTCATATAGAATGCTTGTGATTGCATATCAATCAGGATACTCATCAGTCAGTTCAGGTATTGTTCAGTACTCATCCCTGACGTAGGTTCCATTACAAATATAATATTGGTGGCAACGCGGCCTTCCTTCCATATAGTAAATCAAATAGCATCTTTCCCATCACCGTATGATGACTAATGTTGTAGGCAAACGTCACCAAACTCAGGTATGTTTATACGTGGAAGTTCTCCCTGCGACTAGCTTCCTCAGCATCATGGCCAGCATCCCATTGACCCATTCTACCAGTCCGTTCATCTCTGGCCAGTATGGTACTGACATGACTCCTCAGATCCCCATTATTTCATTTAGCCTCAGGATCATGTGAGATGTGAAGTTGGTCCCATTGTTGCTCAGTGAGACTTGTGGACATCCATGCCCGTATACTACTTGACCCAGGATGAATCTCGCAGTACTGGTAGCGTCACCTCTGGTTAGGGCTTTCATTTTGACCCATCTCATCAGATGATCAATGACTACTATGATGTACTTGACTACTCCTGTTCTCATCACCAGCGGTCCCATCACATCAATGGACACCATGTGCCATGCAAATCCAGGTTAGACCAGTTGGTATCCAGTTGTATTCTTAGTGGTTTATGTAGTTGGCATTCCATACAACAAGCCAGATAATCCGCAACATTGTATTTAATTGATTCCCAGTAATAATACTGATGAATATGGTCAGTTGTTTTTCTCAGGCCTCCGAGCCTGACAACCTTATGAGCTGCTTGGACTATTACTGCTCTTTCTGACAGTTTTGGGAATAACAGCCATTTCCTGTTTATCATCTTAAATACTTGTCCATTCATAGTCTTGGTGTTTTACATCACTTTTCAAAGCGCACCTTGGATTTCTCAAGGCTCGTCCTCAATTCTTCCTTTGACCATTCCCTGGAATAGCTCATCCACTTGCGGGTATACCATCTGAACCATTGGTAACTGCAATAAGCCATCCGCGTTCTTGTGAGAAGCCCCCACTTGGTGGACTATCTCATAATCATAAGCCTGAAGCTTAAGTGCCCATTGGGCCAGTCGTCCTTCAGGTTCCCATAGATTGTGCAGCCAACACAATGAAGAGTGGTCCTTCACCACTTTAAAGTGCATTCCATGGACATACACCCAAAACCGCTTACAAGCGTAAATGACTGCAAAGCATTCATGCTCAGTCACAGTGTAGTTCCTCTCATTGGCTGATAGTGTCTGGCTCACATATGCCGCCGGATGTTCATCCCCAAGTTCATCTACTTGGCTCAGTATGGCGCCAATCGCTGTCAACAAAGCATTGGTTTAATTGATAAACTCCCAATTGAAATTCGGATATTTTAAAATTGGCGAATCTATTAAATACCAGTGTAGCTCACCAAAGGAGTCCTGGGCCTCTACATCCCATATAAATCCTTTTGGATCCTTTAATAATGAAACAAAGGCTCAGCTATTTAGGCAAAGTCCCAAATGAATCTTCTGTAGTATCCGACCATTCCAAGAAATTTTTGGATATCTTGGACACTCTTCAGCACAGCCATGCGCTCAATAGCTGCTATCTTTTGGGGTTGCGGCTGCAATCCACTTGCATTAATCACAAATCCCAGGTATTCCAGCTCCTTCTTGAAGAAGTGGCACTTCCTTGGCTTGATCTTCAGGTTAGCCATGGACAGTCTCTTAAAAACTTCTTCCAAGTGATGGAGGTAATTAGTAAACATTCTAATGAACACATTGATATCGTCCAGATATACCAGGATACACGACAACTTCAGGTCGCTCAATATTGCATCCATGGCCCTCTGAAACGTCGTGGGCGCATTGCAAAGACCCTGGGGCATCCTCGTCAGCTGGTATAACCCCTGTGCGGTGATAATCACACATTTTTCTTGGTCTTCTTTTGGAAAATCAATTTTCAATAGCCTGAGATCAAATCCATCATGGAGAAGTAAATCGCTTCTCCTAATTAATCCAGCACATTGTCGATCCTTGGTAGGGGATATGAATCCTTCTTTGTAATTTTGTTCAGCCTCTGATAGTCAATCACTACCTGGTTCATTCCATCTTTTTTCTTTATGATCAGAATTGGAATTGCCCAGGGACTTGATGACAGAACTAGAAGCCCATGCTTCACTAGTTTGCTGATCTCACCTTCCACTACCGCTTCAGCGACTTTTGATCTTCAGATCAGTCTCATCCTTATTGGTAGATTTTCCCCGGTGTCAACCTTGTGAATTACATCTCGTGCACATCCCAAATCATGGTTGTCCTGAGCAAACACTTCCTGATATCTCTCAAATAATTCGAGCACCTCCTTCTTCTGCCCTTCCAGCAGATCTGCAAGCTGCTCCTGATCAACTAATAGATTGATGCTTTCAGCCACCCCTGCCAGTAATCCCATTCCCTCAAGAGACCCAAAATCATGGAATCGTCTCAATTATGCCGTTGGGATTAAATGAACAAAAGCGATGATTTGATTCCTCCTATCTTCATTGGTTTTTCGCTTAAATTCGCTAAGAGAGCTTGTATTTCTCCATGGCCTGGCATTATTATCCTGAGCCACCCATGGCTCCACTCTGGATTTCTTCCAGGGGCTTCCAACTTCTCCATACAACAGCTCCAGAACCTCTAAAGTCAACCCTGTGTCAACTATCATCTGCGATCCAGCTGGTATGGTTCTCTCCTTCTTGATCCTTAAGGGAATTCCTGGTTTTCTAGGATTTCCGCTGGCATCTCTCATCACTTTCTACCAACTAATTGGTATTGAATCGGTACAATGCCATCATTGTATATCAGATTAATGAAGTTGTTTCTCCGGTTCAATGGAACTTCACCATCCTTCTGGTATACTAATGGTAATGTCTGACCTAGGATGGTCAATGTATTATCCTTGAAGTTACATTTAACTCCATATTTCTGCAGAAATTCTGTTCCAGTCAGGATATCATAGTTTTGGTTCACTAAAACTATTGCTGACATGGATACCCCCAATGACCTGAATTGTAGTGGCAGCGCTTTATATGTTCCATACGAATGGTGGTGTTCGGCCCAGCTGTTCCATATTCTTTCTTGTGTTCCAAGTCCAGAGAGATCTTCATCTTTTTCACTAGCTTGGTTGACACAATATTAATGGGCGCTCCGCTGTTGACTATTGCCCGCACCCTCACTTGATTCACTTAAATATCTATATATGTACACTTGGAGTATTGTAATAGAGTATTTACTGAGTGAATTGTGGCGTTATTAGCTGAATCTAGGGTATGAATAATCTGCGCCAATAATTCAGGAAAGATTCCTTTATTGCACCTAGGGGGATTGACTGGTTGGTCTCATCTAATCAGTTGTCTGATAACTCATCAGGATTCTTGGCAGTCTGAATCTTCTCCGCCAGTTGTCGGGCATATGGATGGGCAACTTCCTGAACTATCTCAGGGTCAATCTTATTTGCACCGGCTCTGGTCACAGCATTTATATCCATGTTGACCACTTGGTATAGCTGATCCTGCTCGTCGTCTATGAACAGATTGCTAATGTCTATCTCTTCATTAATAATATTGGGAGGAACAGGTTTCTCTGCCACTCTAGACTGTTCCTTGTCTAGGCAGCAAGACCTTTTCCCAAATCTTTGGCTACTTCTGTCTCTTTAGCCTGGACCACATTAAATTGATCCTTCAGCTTTTTGCAGTGTGCGGCAAAATGTCCTTTGCCGCCACACTGGAAGCAGACCTTCTCTTTCTTATTTAACCATTTGAAATCCTAAGGCTTATTTCCCAGCACAGTTCATTTGAAAGTCTCCTTTGCTCCTTCGCTTCCCTTTGTGGGATTCAGATTTCAGACTGGATTGGACTTGAAGCTTCTATTTGGGGCATCAAATGTTGCTTCCAAAATCTCAAGGTTATCTATCAGTTGTATGGTAGTTATCTCAGTCACAAATACAGTAGACATCATTTGATGCAAATCACAATAGGGCTGAAGGGCCGCTTGCAAAGCGATTCTTACATTAAAGTCATCTAACACTTTCGCTCCAGCCAGGATCTGCGACTCCTGGTAAAATTGATCCGCGAAGCTTGTAAGAGACTCATCTTTATGGAACTGAATTCCCATAAATTCTTGCTTACATTTTGACATATGGGTTGGACTCCCAAACTCCTTCATTAAGGCTGCCTTAGCCTCGGCGTACAACCAGCTGTCCCCCTCCAAGTGGGGTAACACTAGGTTCTGGCAGTCTGTGTCCATACAGTTCATGACTGTCAACGCCTTTTGATGGTCCCTGTATCCATTCATGGTTATGTTGAATAGTCATAAAAATGCTGGGGCATTATCCAATGGAATATGGGCAATTTAGGTGTTGCTCTAAATTCCTCTGAGTCATTTCAGGCTGATTCTCTTGGTTCAGCTACCCAGCTCACTTGTGGAGTGGCTTTGGGCGACATCTCCAAAATAGCATTGAATGCGGGTGACATATTTCTCATGGTATTCATCTTCCCAAGTATCATTCGAGTACTTCCCTCTTTGGCATCACTGGCCATATCAGGCTCACATGCACATCTGTGGGCTTTCAAATCCTCTACTTCTTTCATCAATTTCTCAATGTCTGCACTGAACTTTCTCAAATGAACGCGATCTGCTTCATGCTCCATTTTAGGAATAAGACCTCTCGAATGAGGTCTCCTTCTTTCCTCTTTAATGAGTTTATTTTGCCAAGTAACTTATTCCCGAAGTTGGCTACATTTTCAACTCCTTCCTCCACCTTGGTTACTCGCTCTTACAAGGCCGTGAACTCCTGATGGTCCGCTGAGTTTAAGGCATTCTGATTCACTGTGGCGATCTCAGTCCACAACTTGCGCATTTCTTCTTTATATGACATTATTGATATATTCTTCTACTCAACTACCCCTGTAGTGAGCACCAACTTGTAAAAATTTACTAAGGAGTTGATTATATGTTGTCAACCCAGTAACCTTTTTACTGCACAGGTTCAGTTTCCTTGTGCACCTTGCGTTGTAAAGAATATATTATCTGATAATAGTATTGAGACTATTATACATAGTTGAGTTAGAACTATTATCAGGACCAACGCTTCAGCCAGTACTTCCAATTAAATACTTGATAAGTCATACTCGTAGGTATTTGTTCCCTCTATTACTGTCCACTCAATCTTCATCAAGATCCTCTGATGACAGTCTCCTTTGGCCCAACACACAGTTGGAAGCTATCTCTGATTTGTGGTTCCCTTTGTCTCTAGATCCACACTTGGATCTCTACTCTTCTCTCTAAGAGTCTTCCAATTATTGCCTTCTGCAATAATATCCTTGAGATGGAACTTCACACTGGATGCTGATAGTCTAACTATAACCAAATCTACAATAAAACTAATAATGTTTGTAGTAATAGTGTTTTTTATTATAGTGAACCCTATGGAATTATATAGTAGGGGATTTGGTCGTATAACCCTTAGTTGACACCTCTTCAATGAAATGGCAGCCGATGCAATTGAATCATCTACCCTTATCTCAGCAGCGATGGTCTTCCCATCCTGGCTAGGATTCTGTCATTGGACATCCTCAAGACCTCAAATGAAGAGGTGGAAAACGTGACCCTAACGTTTTCCTCTCAATCTAAACAAACCCAATATAATTGGCTAGCGACCTGCTTAGGTAATGGGACTTATTACCCATAATGGTAGGTCACTAAACTAACCAATCGATCTGCTAGTTGCAGGTGGCATCAGTCGCCTCACAACTCACCATCAATTCCCAATCATTCGGTGAAGAAACCCAACCAATCCCAATTGGTACACCTGATAATTAATCACTATCAATTACCCCTATTTTGTCAGCCACTCCGCCTGATGAGATATTAGATATTCATCCAGAATAATCCCCAATAGATACGACCAGGCGAATATCCCAAAATCCCCCAAACATAGTTCATCCAAAATTTGGGCCAACCAATTTCTGATTCACTTCGCCTTAGGAAATTTTCCCCTAGCTACACCAGGTAATCTAGTAGGATGGGAATTTGGGAAAAAATCCCAACATATGGCAATCTAATTCTCCTGATTGATTGCTTCCTATATTATCCAACGCCTCATCTAAACTCTCACTCCTCAGGCCTATTTAAAGCGGAACTAATTTCAAGATGAGTTGATCCCGCTGTTCCTCAGACTATTTAAAGCGGACCCAATTTCAACCCAAGTTGACCAGGTTGTTCTATTCATCTCAAGTAGATGTTCAGTGGAACAGGTTTCTCCACAGCTCTAAACTGTTCCTCATCTAGGCCGTGGGCCCATTTCCCAATTTCCTTAGTAGCAGCTGACTCTTTTGCCTGGACCACATTGATTTGATCCTTCAGCTTCTTGCAGTGCACGACGAAATATCCTTTCCCACTGCATTGGTAGTAGACATTTTGTTTCTTATTCATCCATCTTAATTCTTTGGGTTTATTCCCTGGAACAGTTCAGTTGTTTGTCTCTTTAGAACCTTCATTCCCCTTCATGGGATTTGAGTTTCACACCGGAATGGATTTGAAAATTCTGTTTGTGGCATCAAATGTTGCTCCCAAAATTTTCAAATTATCTACCATTTGAGAGGTAGTTATTTCCATCGCAAACATGGAAGACATCATGTGGTGCAAATTGTGATAGAACCAATGGCCTCTTGTAAGGCGATTCTGGCATCAAAGTCGTCCAGTACCTTTGCTCCAACCAGTATTTACAACTCCTGGTAGCACTGATCCGCAAATCTTGCTAAAGACTCATCTTTATGGAACTGGATTCCCATAAATTCCTGTTTGCACTTTGACATGCACGTTGGACTCCCAAACACCTTCATGATGGCTGCCTTGGTGCTGCATATGACCATCTTTCCACCTCCAGGTGGGGTAACACTAAGTTCTGACAGTCAGTGTCTAGACAATTCATGACTGTCAATGCCTTTTGAAGTCACCATAGCCATACATGGTCATATCAAACAGTCATAAAAATGATGGGGTGTTATCCTGATGGAACTTTGGTATTTTTGGCGTTGCCTGAAAATTCCTCTGAGTTATTTCTAGCCAATTCTCTAGGTTTGGCCACTCAGCTCACTTGGGGAGTGACTTTGGGCGTCATCTCCAAAATGGTAGCAAAAGCAGGTGGCATGTTTCTTGGGGTATTCAACTTCCCAATCATTGTACAAGGACTTCTTTCTTCAGCATCACTTGCCACAATTGGCTCACAATTGCATTTGTGAGTTTTAAGTTCCTTGACATGTTTGATCAGCCCATCTATATCAGCGCTGAAATTTCTCAAATAAACACGATCCACTTCTTGCTCCGTTTTCAGATATAAGACCTCTTGAATTAGGTCCCTTTCTTTCTTCTTTAATGAAGTTTCTTTCCCAAGTAACTCATTCTGGAAACTCGCAACATTATTGATCCATTCCTCTATCTTGGCGACTCATTCTTCCAAGGCTTCAAATTCCCAATGATCTTCTGAGTTTAGGAAATTCTGATTTATGGTTGCTAACTCCATCCATAGTTTTCATAACTCATCTGTGTATGAACTCTTATAAGTTCTTCTACTCAACTACACCCCTGTAATAAGCATTGATTTGTAAAAATTTATAGTTCTTGGTCACTATAGGCCAATAACCCCTATAAATTTATTACTGCACAGGTTTGGTTCTTGTGCAATCTGTCCATGTTGTATAGTATTTGATATCATCAGTTGAGGTAGTATGATGACTAATATCCATAGTTGAATGGAATTCTTAGATCTCAACCCAACGCGTGGCCAGTATTCCTACTTGAAAGACTTGAGATATCTTGATATAGGGATTCTTTCCTAGTTCTGTCCAACCCAATCTTCTCTGAGATTCAGTGGTGACAGTCTCTTCAGTCAAATACACAGTCAGCAGCTATCTTTGATTGTTTCTCCTTCTTCTTTAGATCCACGCTCAGATCTTTACTATTTTCCTTAAAGAGTCTTCCAATTATTTCACACAGCAATAATATCCTTGTAAAGAATATAACAATTGAAAGCTGATAATAGGTTACTACTTGAACTATATACTGGATGAAAACTATAGAACTGTATAACTGTAATACTATATAACTGTTTTTTATGAGTAAATTCTAAGGAATTTATAGTGGGATTCAGTTGTCTAACCCTCTGTTGACACCTCTTCAATGAAATGGCAGCCGTTGCCATTGAATCACCCAACCTTGTCTTGGAAGCTATGGTCTTCCCCAGCCTGGATTCTGTCATTGGACATCCTTGAGACCTAAACGGGAAGAATTAGAAAATGTGTCCCTAATGTTTTCCTCTCAATCCAAGTGAAGCAACCATATTTGGCTAGTGACCTGCTTAGGTAATGGGACTTATTACCTATTAAGGCAGATCACAAACCAACTGATTAATTGCTAGTTGCAGGTGGCATCACTCACCTTGCAACTTACTACTTACATCCCCAATTCTTCAGAGATGAAATTTGACCAATCCCAATTGGTACACCTGATAGTTATTTACTATCAGATGCCCCATTTTTCAGCAACTCTGCCCAACAATATCATAAGCATTTGTCTGGATCAATCCCCAATGGATATAACCAGGCAAATATCCTAAAATCCCCCAAACATAGTTACTCCAAAATTAGGGTCCACTGATTTCCAATTCACCTCCCATTAGGGATTTATCCCCTAGCAATTCCTGATAATCTATCAGGCTGGGAATATGAGAAAAAATCTTAAAAAAAGCCTTTGGTTGGAAAAAGTGCTCAAAGCTAAAAGATAGGCTTAACTAATTTAGTACAAATGCATTTTTCTGTTGAATGGAAAAATAGATGTGGTGTATCCGCTTCCTCATACTAGGGCAGCAGCAGTGGATCCTATGTCATAGACAGTGGATGGCTTTTTGGCAGTTCAAATGAAATAAATTATACTTTAAATTTTTTATATAAGAAAAAGTGGAAAATAAAAGCATAGTTAAATATGTTACCTTTATTTAGTAAAACATTAAGATTTTTGATCTATATTAGTATAGCTTCTAGAATTAATGTATAGCTGTAGATCAAACCATAGCATATAATTAATAGGGATGCATGGCGGCTCTCCCTTTTAAATTGGGCACCACTAGTGGTAAAAAAATATATAATTAATAGGCAATAATTTAAAACATTATTACTTACTGATTAAATCAATTATGCAAATCAATTCTCTAGCTAGTAGATCTTTTAATTTATATCATGAAGAGCATTTATTAGACAATAAATATTTAAAAATAGTTAATTAGATTATGATTTGCTTTGGTTAAAAACTCTCAGCATATATTCATTTAGTGGCTTTTTTATAAATATGACAATTGCAAGAGTTTTAATGATATTATAATTTTATACCAAATGGTTGAAAGCAAAGAGGTTTATGGTTTATAGCTTATTTTGAATGATTGGATAGTCATTAAGGCTAATAATTAGTCGCATTAGATAAATAATATATCAAACAAATATCAGCTGTTGCTTTAAATAGATGACAACTATAATAAAGATTTTTATCTAAAAATCTATAACCATTCATAATAAACTAGTGCTTTTTAATCGATTTTAAAATCATCTGATAGTAACATAAAAGGCCATCTTTAAAGCTTATTACTTTACTTTATTTTGCTTCACATGCCCTCAGTTAATTAACTATAGAATCGAACTTTTATTCTCATGGTTACAGCTGAAAATGTTTTCCTATCTATCATATAGGAAGTGCAGAAATAGAAGAATACTTTTTAATTGAACTAACATCGATTATGATACAAATTATGACATTACTTGCACAAATTTCATATATATTTTTATTTTATTTAATCGAGGCAAGCCGATCGGGGGACAGGCATTACCGAAAGAAAGAAACGACATGAAACCTGAACAGGGTCAACTCTGTCGAAGAGTTTTTCCACCTCCGGATCGGGACTCAAATTTTTCTGGTTGTCATGGGTAAGGTTTTCGTGTTATAAGACCTACTAACCGCCAATAGCTTCCTTTGACTGGCACTCCGATCGATGTGCGAAGGGCGGGAATCGAACCCGCAACCTTCAGGTTGATAGCCGTACGCCCTACCGATTCGCCTTCCACCCCCTTCATATATATTTTTAAATAAGCTAAATTATATGGAAATAAACTAGATTAAAGTTTGAATTAGTTATGTATAGTAAAGAATTACTAGTTTTAAGTATCTATTAAATAGTCATCTTGTTTTACAATATAGATTTTAACAAGATTTTTCAGACATTTTATTAAGACACTATATAATGTTAATATAAAAATTAGAAGTTATTTTTACCCAAATAAAGTTTTTAATAGTCTGAATCTTTACTAGCTAAGTATATCTATAAAATTTAACTGTATCTTGAGGCCACTTGTTATAAATTTTTAACAATTAAGATCATTTTCTGCCCACGCTAATCTAAGAAGAGGTAACTTTTATGAAGATGTAGTATTATGTATGATATTTAAATCTTTATAAAGTAAATATTCTAGATAAATTCTTTTCTAGTAGCCATAGTCTTAGTGCAGCAAAATGAAATCTTAGTAATTCTTTCATATTAAATCAACAATCATATTGTGTTAAAACTATGTAATTATCAGTATTTCTTATATAATTCTGACATTTTTTCTCTAAATTTCTGATATACACTTTTCTGTTAAAACTAATTTATTTATAGTTTATAATTTAGTAGGTGGTTAGCCTGGCAGGATAATTCCTGCTTCCACTCTAGTCCAGGTTTTGTTCAACACATGTTCAAAACCTGTACTGGCTATAAAAAATCTTAGTTTAGTATATTTGTCCCAAGGTTGACCCACCTTAATTACTTTTTAAAGTTCAAAATTTATATTATATAATGGTAGATTTTTGGTCTAGTTATAAAATAAAATTATTAGATCATATTGAAGAAAAAAATGGAATACTTTAAATATCTTGTCTTTATGCCTTAAATCTAATCATATTAAAAGATTTGACATTATAAAATGTACTTGAAGGGTTAGGTGAATTAGTGGATAAAGATTAGAGTTTAACTCTTTACACTCTGCTGTCCCATCTCAGGGGACATCGTAATTCTCAATTTATTCAAGGTATGATGACCAGGGGATGGACAGTACCAAACACAACACTCAAAATGACAAAACAAAACTACTAACCAGGTGGGAAGAAGAAACTGCTAACCCACCATGGCAGAGGGTGAGGAGGGGTTGGGGGTTGGTTTTCAGAAAGACCCACCTCAATCAAGGGATGTTGGTTACAATACCGGATCAGAGCAGAGAGCTAGGGCGTTGGGGCATCCACATAGTGGGGGTTAAGGTCAGCATAGTAGGAGTTTTCCACTTCTGCATCAAGATAATGATGGGAAAGTGTTTCAACAAAAGCTGCAAGGAGAACTTCAGCTTCTTTGCGGGCTTCAGGAAGTTGGGTGAAAAAAAGATACTGTGGCAGGTGATTTTGGCTGAATGGTTGAATGAAGCAAGCGTTGTGACATTCATAACAGCAACTTCAGCATCATTGAATAGTTTCATGATGTCACTGCAGGCAGATTCAGGAAAGTTGGGGGGAAGAAGAGGGTGGGCAGGCCATGCTGGAGCTGAGCCACTGACTGGGCCACTGCAGTGCATAGTTTCAGGCACTGAGGAGAGGCCACCGCAGCTAAGGCGAGCTGGTGGTCACTTTGGAAGGGGGCTGTATTGGGTAGAGGAGCATTATGGCGAGGGGTAGGGGTTTCATTGAAGTCAGGAAGGAAAAATTCTGCCCAACCATAATCACCTTGGCAGAGAGGTTGACCTGTATGCTTACTAATGAGGACATTACCTGATTCATCAGTTTCAGCCAATAGATCCCATGGATTTTGGTTCACTGGAATAGTGGCATTCAAATTTGGGTGGGTGGGATTGGGCGAATGGGCAGCTGCTTGGGTGCCAATGGTGGTCCAAGCATTACTCTGATTGGCTGGGGTAGATTTAGGTGGGAGAGTGAGGCTGGAGGTTTTGGGGGGCTGATTTTCCATGTGGGCCCACTGAACGAGATTGGAGGGTGGGAGGGGGCAGCAAAGCGCCCCATACTGAACCTCCAGAGGGGGGCTCAGAAGCCGCAGCAGTGGACTTGGCCTGAGGGCACGCTTTTTTTACCTGGTCGAGGCCAAAGCAGAGGGAACAAATCTGCCTACCATTATCAACCTGAGCCCAAAAGAAATTATCAAGCGCTGCAGCCACACTAGCGCGGGGTGGGATTTGTTGGGCTATGGTAGATTGGTGTGGTATGATAGTGGCTGTTGCACGAGGAGCAGCAAGGCGCTCCACACCAGATGGAATGGAAAAGATGAGGTTGGGCTGAGTGCCATAAGCCATGAGCCCTGCGACCAACTGGTCATACAAAACCTGGGGTGGAAGGTGGGATGGGAGATTTGCAAAGGATACCACCAGCATGGTGTCTGAAGGGAGGCGAGTATGGGTTGTGGGAATGGGGTTTTTTATAAATTAGAGGAGTTTGTGCTACCGCTTCAGCATCCTCCTCAGATTAGAACCCAACGTCAAAGTAGCCCTTAAAAGGGCGGAAGTCTATAAAGACAGCTGGCGCAAAGGCCGCAGTGGCTAGGTCAATAATTGCCTTTTTGGCATATGGGAACAAATGCCCATAGTCCACTCTGAGGCAATAGCGAATGGCAGAGCGAGGGAGGGCGAGAGGATGGGGGCGAGAAGGGTGGACGCGCGCCAGGTGGAGCGCTAAGTCCCGTGGGGGGACAAAATGGTTGGAAGCAGTGGGTGGGCTTTTGAGCCCATCTGAACGTGCTTGCCCACGGGGCGGAAAACGCTAGGTGGGGATGCACTGCTGCCCCAAACTGGGGTGGCAGGCAGCGGAGCCAAGGACATCAAAGAATAGGTTTGGGCAGATGGCTGTGGATAAATAAAACTTAAATTTAAAATCGCTCAAAAGTGACTTCAAGCAGTAAAAGAAAGATGGACATTGTAATTCTGCTTTACCATATTTTGATTTGATTTATTCTGTTATCTCAAGAGAAAATTTCAGAAAAACATGTATTTCTCAGAAAGTTGTGCTGGAATAAGTTAATTCCCCATAAATCACTAATAAACTTTAATATCCCCTGAGAGGGGACATCTGAGTGATATGTTAGGATTATGATGTCCCCTGAGAGGGGACAGCGGAGTGCAAAGGGTTAATGGAATTTTTAATGGTATCTGCTTCACAGTATTGGCCTTTGGGCCTCACAGTGGGTTGTTGTCTTTGGCATTGGAATAGTATTAATACATTAACATGTTCTGTGTACTACAGATAATTAAAAATGTGTAACATCACCTAAGATAAAAATCATGCATGTTTCTTGGTGGAAAGTCTTCAACAAATAACCATTATCTGAATTTTTGTAAATAAAATTGAAGTTAATTACAGTCCAGTGAGGGAGAGATGACTGAGAAACTTTGAGTCTGGTTAGTCAAACACCTTAAATTGAGAACAAAGCAAGAATCAAAGATTAGTTTGTTGAAGTCCTTATCTTTGGCCTTAGATTTGGTGCAAAAGCAGTCTTTAATTAACATGGATTCCTGGATGGCTCTGCAAAGTTGTAAAGTACATATTGACTCTTCCCATAGTTTTCAGTCCTTGTTGCCCTTAGAGAACTTTTGCTAAGGTAGTTTACATTGTACATACTGTGCACATCTCATGAGGTGATTACGACATTATTCTGCGCAAGAATTTCATTGAATGTTTATAGTGCAATGCATAAATTTTTAATAGATAAGGGCTTAGTTTTAGTTGCTTACTGCTTTGAAAAGTTTTATATGTGCAAAATTATCCAGAATTTCAAAGGTGGCATTATTTTATTGGGCTATATCTGTGCATGTAGAATTTTTTGTGCATTTAAGTTTTGTTTTAATGATAGTATTTTTACTTCTAATATGATGCTTTTTAGTGCATCAACTTGAGTGTATATATGAATTTTAGTTATTAAGGTGTTAAAGCATAACTTGGAAATATGCGTGGCATCTCACACCCCAACCAGCCCAATATGCAAACACAAATAGTATGCTAGTGCCTTAGGGGTATAGAGATTTTTAGTGACAAATTTTTTTGAAAATTGTATCTTTATGGCTGGTTCTCAAACTGGGGTTCTTATACAAGTCTATCCGCTATGTTCCCCCCTTTTGACTAAAAATGTAGATGCTTCTGTTTAGGTTCAATAATCCTCATTTTTCATCAATTTAAGGGTCAACAAGTTTGTGTATTTTTGAAGGTGGTACTGTGGAATTCCAAATCCAAAATTTTATTATAGAGATTAGTTTTTAACCATTACTTTATTAGTGTATCATATAACATAAGGACAGAACCAAATAATATGATGAGCATTTTAGTTGCTGAGTGACACTTCTCAGCATGCAAATTTTTCCAGTTTTTCATTTAGTCACTGTTCTATGTCTTTTCCAAGAAACTTGTCTTTGATTTAACTTTCTAAAATGATTGGATTAGTGTGGTGGTTTTCAAGCCCATAATAATTTGTGGGTTAAGCATATCAAAAGAATCTGTTAAAATCCATCTGTTCTCCCACTCTAGTTTTAGTTTACCTTTCTTTTTTGCTTTATTGTTTTTAGATAAAAGATATCTTTGTGTCAATAAAGCCTAAGGTCTGTAAATTGACCTTATAGAACATTGCTTAAGATGCGTTTCATCATTATATATTTTCTCCCCTTTTTTTAGTCATCTATATATGATAATTTAACTACACAAGCAACTGCAATTGTTATAATATTTAATGGAATTTGTTGTTGCATTTTGCCCCTCTAGTAGTTTCTTTACTATGAAAATCAATGGGTTAGTTGAGAAGATGTACATTTATATGGCTAAGGGTGTCACCCTGAAAAAGCCTTCTTCTATATTAGCTGGTGGCTACATGGAGGTTGAGTATGATGGACAATGTTGCCTAACGTTAGTGATTTAGAATTAAGATATTAGAAATTTGGGATGCCTTATTTGTAAGGATTTTCTGTAGGTAATCCCAATGTACTTAGTCATAGGTTTTTTCTTGACCAAGGAAATAAAGCATACCTTTCAACATTCTCCCTAACGTGTTTTAGAATCTTATCATGTTCCAAGCTCTTTCTGAGGATAAAACCATAAGTTGTGGAACACTTAAAGCCTGTAATTTTTTAAGTTGTTTGTCTATTAATTTCTAAAAAGTTTTATTATACACTTCTAGATATCTGTCTCCAGTTGTTCAAATTGATGCAGCCCTATATATGTAATAATTTAATTTAATTTTCCAAACCTTCTTCTGTTACTTTGTCCTCTATCTGTTTAAAATTTAGAATGTGTTACAATAAGCTTCTTTATCTATTCAAACTTTGATTTAAACCATTTGTAGGGGATTCCCTCATTTCCTGAGTAACTATTTATAAATGAGCTCAGAACCTGGGTGATCTTTTTTCTGGAATAAAGTCAACAAGTTTTTGATCAGTTAGTATAGTGCATAAAAGTGGTAATAAAAACACTTTGCAGTTCCTATGTGGGGTATGACTTGTCTTTTTCATAGTAGTGATTATTTTTGAGGAAGTATCATGTTTCTGGATTACTTGTGATTTTTCCATCTGTAAAAGATTTTTCATGAGATTTGGTGATTATAAAACTTGTTTTGTAGATCTGGAAAAAAACTACAAGGGACTGTACTCTTCTTTTGCTCATATGAAAACTCCTTGAAGCTCATCATTATGCATTTACTTTTGTTTATGCATCTTTGGACCAATGTATACTTCAACCAAGCCTTAGCTCAAATTTTACCTATTTACAGTGCATGATGGATGTTGTAATTTCATTTCAAAGACAAGGTTGGCCATAACCAGGGCTGAAGCTAACATCAACTTATAGGGTTGAGTATTAAGTTTTTATCAGTTTAGAAATTTTAATATGGGAGAGACCATGATGCCCTCAATAGGCCCTAATGACATCAGATAATTGATTAAGCAAATAGAGATGCCAAGGATTAGCGAGAAACAAAAATGCATATAGAATGTTAGCTAAATTATGAAGATTCAACAAATAAGGATGAGACTCTAGTGGAATGATAATATAACTGGAACTATCTAATTTGAAGACAAACTACTAAAGAAATGTATATCATAGCAAAATTAATTGGCAACTTTTATCAGGCCAAACAGTTACAAATTTTGATGACTATATAGTAGAGACTCTCAACTTCAGGAGTGAAGTTATCTGTGTCAGCAAGAATTGAACTATTGCCCCACAAAACACTATTTACGTGTTTTATTAATGCTAATCTGAACATTATACTCTATAATGACTTGTATGCAAGCCATGGGTTGTCACTGAATATGCCCATGTTGCAAACTTATCTGATTTTTCTTCACTGAAGAAGCAACCATTTCCTAATCCTCTTGTGTTTTATTAGGTTTTAACTTTAATTAAGGACTTGATTTTATAAAACAGATTACCTCTGTTGACTTATTTTTATCTTTATTCTTTTTAGATTAATCCAAAACGCTTGTGAATGAGTTAAAGGGGGTCTTCAGGCTATGTATATTACTGGGTGATTACAATTAGCAAGTGGTCTGCCCAACCACTCTTACCTCTGAAGTTGAAAGGAACTTTTATGAGCACTCGCCTCATTTTAATATAATATTAACCTAAGAGATGCTAATCTCAAAGAACATGGATAGAGGAGGAATAGGGTCATGCCACCCTTATTATGAAGGGTTGAGGGCGCTAGTGTACCATACAAGCTAAGGTGCTACATGGGTTAAAAGTGCCAGCTGGAATGCTCAGTCCAAGTTGGCAAATGGGTGTAGGGTTCTTGTGTCTACCAGAGTATTATAAATTTAGTATAAATTGCAAGTTACGCTGAGTTTTTAAGGTTTCTACCATAAAATAGTTATGAAATGATAGCCAGTGATTGCAGTTGAGCAATGACCAGAGACCTTCATAATATTAACCTAGTCCACTAACAGAGTCTTTCATAACCACGAATTGCAAACTCAAACAACAGTTAGCATTCTTTAGTCAGTTTAGATTCTTTTTTAATTTTGCTAATGACTCATTTTCCTTGTATGTCTGAAAGATTAGTAAGCTTATTTTGTAGGACTTCCCACTATAAGTTTTCTGTTGCTATCATAATTTATTAAAGTCTATGAAAAGGGAAAGTGCTTCACTTGTGCTTTAATCATTTTTCACTTAGGACCAAGATTTTATTCTTTATAACCATCACATATAAAATTAATATCTGGTAATCTTTTGTCATGCACTGATGCTTTTTGCACCATCTTAGCATTTTATAGTGAAATTAAAAAGGTAAAATTTGTCTAACTTGGAATTTCAAGGTGGTGAGGGTAAGAGCCTTTAAAGTTAAGCTCACTTATTAGTTGCTGTTAATGATGTGAGGTAATATTATTTTAGAAAGATGGTTTTAAGGTGGTATAGCATCCAAAAGGCTTTTTGTTATCATATTTTATATAGATTGTTTTGATCTTAGTGGTGGTTTGAGCCAATTACTATCTTTAATCTATATTCAGTCCAACATTTTAAAAACCCATGTGTAGATAGTTCCTCTAAAAGGTTAAAACAATAAATTTGTTCAGGAACACATCCCTTTTGTCTGTATCTAAGGACATAGTTAAAAGGTGTTATATTGTCACTTCCCATAAGAAATAAAAACCCTACCAAATATATGGTATGCGTATTCGTTATATAAATTTAGCTGATGCTAGTCAAATGATACTTGAAAACAATATGTTTTGTTTGTTTAAAAGTAAAGTGACTGGATACTTATTAGCTTTCTGGAAGGTCACTTTCTTACAATCAGAACGTGTACATCCGTTAGTATACTCATAAAAAGACCTTGTTATCTATTTAGAACCTTTTCTAAATAAGGATACTTTTAAGTCTAAAATACCCATTGTTATCAGACCCAGAACTTGCATCATGCTTGTTCATCTTTGAATAGCTCTGTCCTTTTTCGTTGGATCTTTGTAATTGTTAAAGATGTGCGTTTGTTTTTCATTTGGAGGTCCTGATCCTTTTTCTCTAGTTGTTATACTTATGTTACCTTCCTTTTTTGTTTCCAATTAACATCAATTTTGAGCGATTTAAAAAAAAGTTAATTTTCTACCACCACCTTACTGCATCAATTTCACAATTTATGTCCTTGGATCTACCACCTGATGACCCAGTGTGGGGCAGCGGTGCTCCACCCGCTACTGTTTACCACTCAGCAGGAAAACGCATGCAGACTGGCTCATCCAGTCCGCTAAATACATCAGGCCGCTATGTCCCTCCAAGGGACTTAGCACTCCACCTCGCACAAGTCCACCTAACCCGCCCACATCCCTTAGCCCTACCTAAATCCACTATCTGCTTTTCCTTCATGTTGAGTATGGACGTCTCTTCCCATATGCAACAAAACAATAATTGAGCTGGCAACTTCTACCTTTGCACTGGCAGGATTTATAGACTTTTGCCCTTACAAGGGCTATTTTGATATAGGCTTCACCATCAAAGAGGACACGGCCGCTGCAGCAGCTACGCCCATAATATACAAGAACACCCCCATTATCACCACCCAAACACGTCTCCCAGATGATACCACACTCGTGGTGACTTTTGCAAACCTCCTCTCACACGTTCCTCCTCAAACCCTTTATGAGGAGTTGATGTCAGGGCTGTCCACTTATTGCAAAGACCTCATCCTCCAAGACATTGTACCAATTGGTGCTGAGCTCCTCGCAGTACTCGGGCAATGGCCACCATTACCCCCACTAGCTGAACATGGCCCAGCACATCCCACTGCATACCTATATCTCATCCACACCTGACTATTTCTTTTAGGCTTGCATCAATAATGTTCACACAATTTGCCCCCTCTACCATGAGTTGGACCATACAAAAAACATTTTAATACAATTGAAACCCTGCAAACATGGCCAACCCCACCCATGAGGCCACACCAATAGTGTTTGAGTGGGGGCTTTGGCTGCCTCCATTCCCCAGGTTGTGTGCTCAATAATTCAGCAGCAAAATCTAGCAACCCAAATCCAAACCAAACAATTTAAACCCACGCCAACCAATTGGGAGCAGGTTTGTACCCATATTAAATTAAAAACTCTCCCGCCCTAAAGCTTACCCAACCACAGCTGCCTATCACCGTATCAATCTAAGTCAACCAAAATCCCTGGAACTTATTGGATGAAGTGACTAAATCTGGTGAAATTGTCACACCACCAGGTGATCCAATTTAATTTAGAACCTTATCTGAATTTAGTCTTTGATGCCCCAGCCCCTCCCAACTATTATGACCCCAAAAGCAATGCAATCCCTTTCTAAAAAGGCCACCAGCTTGCTGAGGCCGCGGTGGCCTCACCCAAAAGATGCCATCTTAGTGAAGCCATGGCAAAATCTGTTACTGGATTTAAAAAAGCTGTACCCACAAGTTCCTCACTGATTTTCCTCCTATTGCAAAAGAGGAAAGCAAACGCCTCTTAGAAACTGCCACTACCACTGTCAAACTTGTCTCTAAACTGGAAGATTTTTCCCCATCCACACATGAAACCAGTTTCAACATTGCAAAATTAGCCCAACTTCCTGATGCCCACATCTAAGCTGAACACCATGTTGATGAGCTCATAGAGGCTTTTATCCAGGCCCAAATTGTCAATCTCATCAAATATTTACTCCACTTCAACCCTCATCCTGCATATGCCCCAACCCCCTTGCTATCAACATTGGTCCGCTTCTTCAATGAAGAACCTGATGATGATGACCCTCCTGATCCCCCCTCCCCCTCCACAATGGTGGGATAAGCAGCTCACTACTGTGCCACCTGGAGGTTGTTTTCTCATCTTTAGTGTTTCCCACTGCTCTTTTAGAGAGGTCAGTTCGTGTTTTTGTTGGTGTAACAGATCAGGTGGTACCTGATCCAAACATTATGATGGATCAGTTAGCACTCGATCTGAATAGGAAATTAACAAGAAGAAACCTGAATAAAGGGAATCTGGAGTGAGGGAACTTTGACAGTCCAAAGCTAAAATGCATCTGAGTCAATATGATGTCAGACTTATGAGCAGTTCAGACAATAATTCCATGGGTAATGGAATCTTCACCTGAGATGTGCGGGACAGTTCAGGAGAGCTTGACATAGTGGAAAGCCTATTTTATATTTCCAAATGCACTATATATCTGAGGATAGGCTGGCTTAAATAGCCAGTTGAGTCTTCTACAATAAATCCTAAAATCAATAAAGATTTGCTGGCAGAATTTAAAAAAGTATTTTATTTTAAAATAGAATAATTGGATCAGAAGGCATGGGCTTTAATAGTGGGCATGGTGTGGCGTTGGCATGCCACTTGGTATCCTTCTACAGCGTGTGGACAGGGATCCAAGGACATGTGGCAATGGCGAAACCTGGCGGATGGTTTGGGGATTAGCTTTGGTGAGCTGGTCTCTAGTAGAGTCAGTAATGTGACTCTTACTTCCCAATTTCCTTATGGGATATTGGTGCAAACTTGTTTGTTACAGTTGGTTTAGTTCTGGAGTTCCAGTTTCGGTATTGTCATTCTATGGTCATATTGACTCAGTTGCATAAAATATAGTTATGCTACCTTCCATAATTTCACTTAATAGATGAAAATATTTGATCAATGATTAGCGCCATGCATGGCGCTTTGATGATTTGTGCTCAGTTCTTACCTTGTTGAATAACGTATCATCTTTGGTTGGCAGATGCTGCATAATCCTTGACTATGTGTAGTTTGAGAGTCTTTGTGTGTGGAAATACTGATAAGATAAATTTAGTAATTTTTAAGAATACCATTATTTGCTTCATCCAAGGATGAAGACTTCTTTTTTACCTGCTATATAATTTTATTGGCCGTTATATGGCCTTCTTTAGTTTATTTTCTTCTTTTTATTATTCAGAGGATATTAGTATTATCATCCCTTAATTTTTTTCATCTCCCTAACTGGTATGCCATTATTACGACACTGGAGTCTGAGCTCTGTATAAGCGCTTACAGATTAATGTATGTTTGTCCTTACTAAGTTTCAGGGAGGGCATTATTTTTTTATTAATCTTATTGCATCTAGTTCACATAACAATATCTTTCTCAGTGCGCACACTGTATGATTTTAATGGTTATTGTTTAATTAGAGAACAAAGGCTCCAATAGTGTTTGTAGTTATAGGCCCATAATTGTTCCTTAAAGTGTGTATCATAGACATGTTTTATTATAGACTAGGTGGTGAGATATTATTATTTATCTTATAAACGCCACTGTGCCATATGTAATAAATCCATCTATGAGTGATTCTTTCATAACTCACGGTGATCCAAGTTTGAAAGGCTCAATGTCAACATAAAGATGTTTTTGGCATCTCATAAGCGCGTGCTTGCCTTGGGATGCTTATGGTCACCTGAAATGTTTTTTATTGGCGTAACTAAATGTATATTACAATAAAAGGCTATGCTAAGTTCTCTTCTTTGACAAATTATAAGAAAAAGTCTAATATTATCATATTGAACTTAGATGTGATAATCAAACATTTGGAAAGAAATTTGAGATTGCTTGGAATGTTATTTTATAAAGTAGAATTTTCTCTATAAAAATGTTGTGCGTGCCTAAAATTTTCAAAAAATTGGAGAATGCAGCTGATGTTCTCATGACAATATAGTCTTGATCATTTTAAGTAGTCGTTAGATGGGATTTAGAGTCCCTTTTTGCGCTGCAATTAAAGTTGATCATCTGTACCTTTAAAGAATAAATTATCCCCCATACAATATCTGAAAAGGTTCTTTTATCTGTGGATTTGTTACTCACTAATCTTCTGCTTTGCTGATATAATAAATCTAAGGATGTTTCTTCATTTATTTAATCATTTTAGTAGAAGTAATATTCAAATTAAAGATAGCTTGGATTATGTTATAACTTAGTGGTTTTTATCCTTTTGAATTCTAACATATGTCTTTTAATTCTTTAACATTTTATATATTGTTTATATCCTGTTTTAATTTTAGTAAAAGACCTAAAAGGTTTTAGCAAAAAAGCTATTATTTTAATATAAAAATTTGTAAAGGAAATAAAACAGTTTGACTAAAAACTTATTAGAACTTTCTAACTTGTATATAGTTAAAATTAAATTTCACAGGATGCAATAATTTTAAGATCTACTACGTTGCATCTGAATCTAAAAAAACCATATAATATAAAATAAAATCAGTTAAAAATTTTCTCTCTTGTCACAAACACTTTTGCAACATATTTGATTCAAGACTAGTTAAGTTTGATAATCTCATTGAGGAGATTAGTGTGCATACAATTTTGGTTTAGCAGTTGGGCGAGCAAAGTAAAGGGCTCAGTCATGGGCCCCACACGTACAAATTTTTTAAACACCCTGGCGACACCAGCTGCCTCAATAAAAATATTAAAATCTACCAGTTACTTCCCCAGAGATTTTGGCCTGGTAAGCAAAATGGAACCAGTTCATCAATACTCTGCATACACAGCCCCTGTCATCAGTGGAGCACAGGGTTTGAGTATTCCTGAATATCCAACAAACAGCGCTTTGGGAAAAGTTTTGTGAAGATGTACACACCCATTTCCTGACTGTAGTATACATCGCACTGCACTCCAAGCCCTAAGGTTGGTTGGATTTTAGGCTTAAAAACAAACAAGCAGCAGATGAAACCACCTAGGTGCATTTGGTGGTGGACCTTCTGGACAGTCACAGGTGGTCAAGAAGAATTGCACTCATTGGACCTAATCAAATCAAGCTTTTATTACGTTCAACATCCTCCCCACAACCATTAAGCACACCTTGCAGGAGTACCACCTAATGGCTGGGCTTAATTATGTGGGATTATTCAAACCTTCAAGATGCGGCGCTTTACACTCATGCCAGACCTGTGCACAGGCAAAGCAATTGCTGTAATTACCCCATCCACAGTGGTTGTGGACGATTTGAAATATCCCCACACCGCTTTTGTGTTAGTTGATTGGCAGGAATCCCACCTGTTCCATGTCACCGTGGATAGCGCGCCCCCTATCTGCACCTTTTGCCACACTTTTGGCCAAAAGTACCACACCTGCCCAGCCTAGGAGGGCATTGCATAAAACGAAATCATACCAGAAGCAACGAGCTGTGCAGACACCCATTATGAACCAGTATAGACAATGATGCCGCATTCCCATAGGGCATGCAGGGGTGCTACATTCAGGTCAAACTTGTGTCCCTGAAGGAGCGTAAGAAGGCCAAGCAGGCCCACAGGGCAGTATCAAGGCAGCAGCCATGGCAATGTCCATTATCCCGCCTGCCCAGCTTTAGGAGGGAATTGAGTCATCAGCTGCAGAAGTGGTTCGCAAATCTATCCACCAAGCAGATTGGGGCAACCAGCATAATGACCCAATTGGTGAGTTGAATATGTCTGACCAAAGTCACTAAGCCTCAATTGAACCCAATTAGCCCACCCATTTCCCTCCTGATTTTTTGCTGACCTGCAATGATGCACTGCAGGAATATGGTATTTAAAATTTTGAAACAAAGCTGGAAAAAAGAACACCAATTACACACCTACATCCAGTGTAACGTCAACCCTTAAGCAGTCATAAAAAGGTCCAGCAACGAGGTCAATAACCCTCGCTTCTGAGAAATTGGCAAAGTGAGGCCAAAGGGGCCCTTCCCCTCACACCTAAGGTGCGATGGGTAGCCTTTACAATAGGGACATTGAACATCACTGGACTCAAGGCCTAGCCGTCCTGGGCTAGGAAACTGAGTTTTTTAAGAAATAATTTACCTGTGGACATTCTGGCCGTTCAGGAAACCCACTGTCCATATGGTGCTGAGGACACATGGGTAACCATGCTCCTCCCTTCCCTTTCCTTTTGGTCACCGCACTGTGGGGTGCTTATATGAGCGACTCATAATATTAAATTTATTTCTCCAAATTCATACCTTGATGGCCTTGTACTTGTGTCCTTTTCATGGGATGTTGAAATGCACGCTGTTATTAATGTTTATGCCCTGATCTGTGCATGAGCTCAACGGGAATTCTTCTCAGCCATTACTTCCCTCTTTCTTCCCCCTGACTCATTTGTGGTGGGCTATATGAACTGCTGGCCAACCCGACCACCAACTGCTGGCCTTTGGCGCCTGCCCCCTGAAGGGGCATGTAGAACTTCACGTTCTAAAGGCCACTTTGGGGATGTTTGATACCCTACCTAAACATGCACCGCTGCTCTCCACCATGACTTGTCCCCATTTGCACAACGGCCAGCTGAGGTCAATGTCCCGCATTGACTTTATATTGCCTCATTGAAACTTTGGTCTCAGGTTGCACACTTTATGATGACAAAACTCGATTTATCTGACCACAGGTTGGTGTCAATTTCCTTCTCTTTGTCATACTCTGCGGCACATGCTCTGAAATGGTGCAAACTCCACCCAGTTGAGATCACGTTACCCAGGTTTTCCTCATGGGTGGACACCAAAACCTTGGCACCAGAATTTACCACACCGTTCTGTGTGGACCCACTTTCAACCTGGTCAAAGTTCAAAGCAAACACCATCCACCAGTCATGCCACATCTCATCGTGTCACTCTTGGGTTGCCTTGGCAGTCGTTTTGCACACGCTTGAAGAAGTGGACCACCTGGAATCTAATGTCCCTGCTGCAGGCTACAGCCCAGCATGGGGTCACAAGTTGGCAGAGGTGCACGCTCACCTCAATGCACTGGTAAGGCAACACAAACATCACGTTTGTGTGCAGTATAAGGCAAAAAACATAATGGTGGGTGACATGTGCTACACTTAGTTTTTCAAAAAATTATTTACACCGCAAAAGAGCTTGGCTTGCACAGAGGTGAGGCGGCCAGACCACTCCATCGCAGATACTCCAGCTAAAGTGGCAATCAAAGTTCGAAATTATTACTTAAAATTGTATCACTCCAATCCAGTAAGATAGGCCAAACTTGCTGATTTTCTCGAAAGTGCATATATCTACACCATTTCATTTTATCCAGAGTTGATGAATTTAATTTCTTGGGATGAACTCTGGTCCACCATTTGCAGTGCACCATACAGGAAATGCCCAGGTCCAGACGGGATTCCTTATGAGTTCTACATGTAATATTTTAATTATTTCTCCTCTTTGCTGCTTTCCTAAATGAATCAGTTTTTGCTAGAAACGCGCCTTCTTCCTGGGGGCCAGGAGGCCTATACAATAACGCTGTATAAGAAAGAGGTTAAGCTGGACTTGGCCAACTGGCGCCCCATTTCACTAACTAACACTGGTATTAAGCTATCTACTAAAATTATGTCCAACCATCTAGGGGAAGTTACCTCTGATCTCATTTTCTCTTGGTAATTTGGTTTCATTCCCAAGCGGTCTATTTGTGACAAAATACATACTGTAACCAAATTCTGCCAATCCATGGCTACTGGTGCACTTGTTTTTTAGACCATCAGAAGGCTTATGATAGAGTCAACTGGGAATGCCTCAAAGCTTGCCTTCACAAGAGCCACCTCCCCCATCGGTTTATTAATTGGATGATGATGTTCACTGAATCACCACAATGGCTGCGCGTGGCCCTGGCTTCCTCACTGATGTAGTTCACCCTCAAAGGGGACTAAACCAAGGAGATCCTTTGAGCCCACTCTTGTATAACTTCAGCCCTGACCCACTTTTGCACAATGTGAATTCCCGCCTTTCAGGTGTCCATGTGCAAGGCCAAACACCAATCAAGATGTTGGCGTTTGCAGATGATTGTGTAATTGGGGTGTCTAAAAACCAAGATGCTCGCGCGCTTGAGGATATTATCTAGTATTACTCCAGGGTAAGAAACGCTGCACTTAACGCCTCAAAAACTGAAATTATTCTCCTTGAGCCTTTTCAAGCCTGATGGTCACCAGCATCCCATTTCCTACCCGCTTCAGCAACTGCTCACGGGTTTGCTTGCCCCGCCCACCCCAATCTGCCCCACTTGTGCTCCCTTTTATGCCTAGACCCACTGATGGTCCAGTATGCCATTTGGGGGTGTGGTTGGAGGTGGAGGGTACGCCTCAACGGAGATGGAGCACCATATCCTAGACAATGTCACAAAACGCATAGCTTCCCTCAGAGACCATCAAACTTCCCTCACATGCAGAGTTGTGACGGCCAACTCTATGCTCTTATCCAAAGTTTGGTTTGTGGCCCATGATATCACCTTTTCCCCATATTTCTTCACCTCGTTATACGCCCTCCTGTAAGAGTGGCTTTGGGTAGGCAGCCCTCAGCCAGTGCCCCTGGATGTCTTGTTTAGCCCCCGCCATAATGGTGGTATGGGCCTGCTCAAATTCGAGGCCCATGCTGCCAAAATACTTGGCACCTGGATCTCTGAAGTCACCAACCCCACGCTCCCAGCACAGCACTGATCATGTGTAGCTCGCTCCAATTTTATCATGTCCTGGGCCTCAGAAATTCTTCCCACCCCCATTCTATGCTAAAATTCTTCTTGCCTCACATCCCTTTGCTGCTGGCCCGCATGGGACGTCATTCCACAGCAAATGATTTCTCCTCTCCATGAGGAGCGCTGAGTGGAGAAATCGCATCATTGGGCACACTGCTCAAGGGTGTCGCCCTAATCCCTGATTCACATAGGAAGTATAAAGCCAAGCCGTTCTAAACAGTTTGATACCAAGAAGGTCCCCTATTATGGCCAGGGTGGATTATCTTGACGTGTTAGATATTTCCTACTCCCCAGAAACCCAGAAAGCCATCTGGAACTACGTCCATCGCCCTCTTCTGCAGCCAAATGTTTGTTTCCATGTGTGGTGCTGCTTTAAAAAGGTATACTGTACTTCAAAGCGCACCAATGCATCACACTCTTCATGTGTTGTGTGTGACCAATATGGGACTTTGGTCCACCGCCTGGAAGAGTTCCCTCCGTCAAAAGCAATCTGGCTTGAGGTTCAACGTCTCTTTGCCATGATCAAACACAGCCCTTCAGCCTATCTAAGGTCATCTTCGCCTTGTCCTTGAATTTTATGATACATTCTTCCCTCCAAGCCTTAGTGGTTGCAATTGCATTGTGGACCATCCACACAGTTGTCTTGGATGCCATTCATGCTCTACTCCCACACACCAAGAAGCTGTACATCAATTCAAGTCGCACCTCATGGACCACTTTTTTAAGCATGGTTGTTTGGGTACCTACCATCCCATCAACGTCAGTTGGTCTCATCCAGGTTTCCATTTGGTTCATCAATTCAGACCCCTTTATTCATACGTGCTCAAAGTGGCGCAAGCCTCTACTCACAATAACCCCTTCCTTTACTTGGCATTCCTGCTGGTAATAGGAGACAGCGTTAGCTTCATTGGGGTGCCTCTTGCTGATATTGGTTCTTTTAGTTTACATATGGGAAGTGTCCATCTCCTTCTTGGCCTTCCCCAAATAAAATTTAAAATTAAAAAAATCGGTTACCTAGTTTTCATCTGTAATCTTATAAGATCAAATTTCAAAAATAAATCAGAACAAAAACTGATATTATTAATTATGAAAAAATATTTTTTTTAATGTCAATTATACTTAAAAATGTTTCATGTCTTTTTTGAGATTACCAAATTATTTAACACAGGCATAATTATAAGGTATAGTTTATAAAAAAGAATTGTTACAAACATAAATAAATGGCCTTATAATTAATCTTTTGCAGTTTTCATTGTCCAATAGATTAAAAGTTTTACTCTTTTGACAAACAGTATATACTTAACGGCATTATATTGTTATATTGTTTACTTATATACTAGAGAATTAATAATAACATAATATAAGTTTTGAACTAAAATATATTAATGATGTTGTACAGCTTGTTTTCTAAGTCAAATCTATAATTAAAGTATGTACTATCCCAGGACTTTTTCCTAGTTTCGAGGTTTTTGAGCTCACACTGTGTTAATTAATTTGTTTACTTCAAGTAAAGTCTTTAACTTATCAAAAATCTTTTAGTACTCAACTTCTTGTGAACCTTAAATCCTATAGATGGTATAAATACAGTTATATATAACTCATTTTATTTTAAATAGCAATTAAAACCCATATATAAATTTATTATATGGTCTATTCTAGAAAAAGGCCTATCTATATAATAGATAAGCAATATATTCAGTTCTTTATATTAATCTATATCGGGCTAGATTTAATGAAAAGCTCTAGCATACTTTTTTCTAAAGATTGCTAGTTTTTACTATAGTAAAATTAGCCTATGTTAACATAAGGACTATTTATGTTCTTTACTTATAAATAGCCTAATTTATTTTATATAATAAGGGTAGGCTAACCAGGGGTTGGTTACTACCTGTATAAGCTAGAAAGAGTTGGAAGAAATGGAGGTATAGGTTAGAGTGAATTTTAGACGCCCCATAATAGATAAGCTGCGCATGTTGTCAGAGGTATTGCTTGGTGTATGGAGTTTGGGTATCCAATTCCATGGGGCCTTACCCTATGATGGAACAGGTGTGTAGGAAGGGGTCTTCATGAAGAAACCAGACTGGGAACCATGATTCAACGAGTATTTGTTGTTTTGGCCTCATGTATCCATAGAGCGGTTAAAAATGTTCCAGTAGGTTGAAGTAAAATATGCTGACTGTCCCACAGATAGTCAACACTGTTCCCTTGAAGCATCCAGTAATAACATGTAAATAGTCCACAGTGCTATAGGTGACTATCAGGGAGTGGAGCGTGTGTGGTATAGGGTAATCAAGTTGGAGTGCAAGGAGGCTTCTAGAGATTGACAGCTCCTAGTTGTTGTGAGATTTAAGCAAACGAGCAACTTCCTTCCATATGGCTCTTGATGGCGGGCATGCTTTAAGGAGGAGATGTAGGGTGCTGTCCCCTCCACACTGCGCAAGTCGCGTGAAGAGTGTTGGAGTAGTCCACTATTTTGTTGGTTCGTCTGAGACAGCGCCAGGTGTTTGCCCTTACCTTTGGCTAAGGATTGGGTGATATTTGAGCCTCTATATTGCCTTTTGTGTCATGAGTTCGTAAGGGATTTCCAAGGCATCCTGCTAGTCAATTCTTGCAATAGCTGGGACCTTATTATGTATATCCCTCTGGGGGCGGTGGTACTTCTTCCTTAGCGTGAATCTTGCTCTGGGTCTTTTCCTTCCCTGACTAGCACCCATTATTGTGAATGTCCATCCTAAGTGACGGATGGTGCAGAGGAGGCGTTTGAAGTGAGGGGAGCATTATGTGGACCCGCAGCATTAGGGTAGTTTGCAAGGTAAGTGAGCAGGCTGGACTGGTTGTAAGGTTTTAAATAGTTTGAGCGCCTGTGCAAAGTTGGCTCTCGCTGCTCTGGATCAGTGCTGTCATGGGGGAACTGGGACTAGGACTTCCTCTATCCAGGTACACAGTATGCAGTTGGCGTGTCCCTCAAAGTCTATCAGGCCCATGCTGACAATCAATCGTGAGCTGTAGAGTGTCTCCACTTTTAAAGGTGGCTGGGACCCAGGCCACAGCCATCCTTTTATTAGGGCGTGGAATGAGGATATGAAAGAGGGTGAGAAGAATTTTCTATGGGCGGGGAGCCAACAGCATTGAGAGGATAATTGAATAGGCAACCATTACTAACCCCATTAGCTCTAGTGATCTTCCCTTAAGGGAGGTGATGAAGTTGAATATCCTCTGTAGTAGGTAATTCTCTAATGCCTCATTGGCGTACCCCCTGTTTCCAACCACATCCCAAGGTGGTGGACATTGTCTAAGGGGGTGACGCAAAGGGCAGGATGTTTGGGTCATTTCTTCATGAGGATTATGTGGCTCGGGTATCATGGTTCAGTTGGTTGTGTAATTGCCTAAAAGGATGATTTATGTAGTCTTTTTGTTGAGTGATGTATTGCTCACATTGGAATACTCCTACAGAGGGTGCGCTTTAACAGAAGGGCAGCTTTTTTACTATCTATGCCAGCCATGCAGTCATCTACAAAGGCCAATATCTCGACTTCTGGTTGGGTTTTGCAGCGTTGACCATGATAAATGAGTAAGCAACGCGTAGGAGTAGATTTATGCTAAAGTTTTATAGAAATGGCTGAGGGGATCCCTTGACTGAGCTCTCTACGCGGTGTGATTGTGTCAGTCAGTAATCCAGGGCCACAGACAGACATTGATGCTGACTTTTTTAGAAGCATTTCCTAATCTATCAATCAGGGTGGGAGCCTGAAGGCCCTCAGGCATTCCTTCAGGTATGGCCAATGATTTGGTCATATGCATTCTCCTGGTCTAGGAATACCAGAGCGCCGGTTGCTTTTGACTGGCAGATGTTGGCACTAAAGTTTATTTTTGTCCAGAAAGATCTCCTTGGTATGAAACCAAACTGATTTGGAGACAAAACTTTAGAAGCTGTTTCGCCCAGTCTGTTGGCTAAAATTTTCTTGTTAAAAGTTTTTTGTCTATATTTTATAGTGCAATTTGACATCAGTTGAACAGGTCCAGTTTATCACCCTTTTTAAATAGGGTTATGACATAGGCGTCCTGTCCTCCTGGTAGAAGGCGATTCTAATTAGGCACTGATTCATTGATGTCAATAATAGTGAGCAATTTGTCTTGAAATATTTTTTGAAAATTGTAGGGTATCCCATCAGGCCCTGGGCATTTCCTACGTGGTGCACCGCGGACTGTGTCCCAGAGTTCCTCCTATGTAATTAAATTTATCAGATTATAGTCCCGTTGTGTGCTTTGTATTCCAGTGCTGTGTATATATTTTTTATATTTTTGGGGGTCAGTTGAGGTGTCACAGTATAGTTCTGTGTAATACCGTGGTGTACTTCCTCTTTGAACTCCACTGGGTCAGTTGCCACAGTGAAGTCACCTTTACGAACCTGTGTGCATGTGGGCTGGTTTCCATAGGAGTTTATTGGTTGAATAAGTATGAAGATAAGTTTTCTCCTTGCTTTATGAATATAAACTTTTTTGAAAGCTTGATTCTATGTTGATGTTCAAAGATGATGGCGTTTAGTAAGGAGGATATTTCTGGTTTTTTACGCCCCCATTTGGGGCTGTAGCTGGACTTCAGGGTGTTGATCTTGAGGTGGTCCATTTCTGCCAAGGTAAACTTTATTGTGGCAGTGTCAACAAAGTACTTAGATGAGGCAAGATGGCTAGTTTTTGTGATTATCGTTTTTATAGTACTAGATGGTCCCGGCCTGAGGGGGGGATTCATCGATGTTTACTGATTTACGCCTGGGCTCCTAAGAGCCTGAGGCGAGGGAAGGGGAGGGAGGAGGCATCGAGAAAGGGAGTGGGGTTTGCGCGCCAGAGCCGTGATGCAGTGACAACTGAGTGGGGGAGGGTTGGCAACATAGTGCAGACCTTCAGGGCCATCTCAAATTGTACCTGAAAGTGGGTGATCATGTGTGGAAGGGTCCACACCTGCTGGTCAAAGGCAGCACGAAGGAAGGAGTTATGGATGGTCCAGATGGCTATGGCATAGGCGAGGACATGGAGGGGTCAGTGGCAACCAGGCAATGTCTGCTCGAACATGAGGTCTTGCACAGGGTGTCCAGACCAGGGGCTGAGCATGGAGGAGCGTGCGGGCCTTTGGCCAAAATGTGGCGACATCTGGACAGGTAAAAAAATGATGGAGGTGGGAGTTAATAGGCTTTGCACAGCGGAGGCAGCTTTGGTGCTGGAAGGTAGGGCCAGTCCGGTCCCCTGTCCTGTATGAACAGTGGAGCACCCTCCATAAGGTGTTGGACACCTTTGCTGACAGGATGGGGTGATAGACGTCCTTCCACAATTCCTTGAGGTCAAATATTACGGAGGGAGGGAGGAGCCAAGGAGTCTTGGGCGGATGGGAGGACGATCTTGGGGGTTGAGGCGAGTTGTGACAACTTTTCCATTGTGCACAATTGCATGGCGACGGGGGCTGAGGCCAGGGCCTTCACTTCTGTATGGGAAGGCATGGTGGATCCGAGCGCCTACTCGTTTCAGGGCAAGGAGAGCAGGTTCCAGTAGGGGGATGAGGATGGTTTCAGGCGATGGCATGGGTGGTTTGTGAGCCACTCCCCTAATGAGGTCAGAGATGCTCTAGGAAGACCCAGAGCTGCTGACACTGACTGGCGGAGGGCGGGTGCCCATTGGGGCATGGGGGTCGCGTCCCAGCAGACAATCAGCCATAAGAACTTCAGGAAGAATGTGGTGGCGTGGGATCGCGTGTCCAGAAGCCCTAGGCCCCCTTCATTGCAGGGTCGGGCAATGGTTGAGAGGGCCATTGGTGGATATTTTGAGCCCCAGATCCAACAGCGGAGGAGTACATTGAGCCGCGTATAAAAGGCATCTGTGAATGGGCAGACGTGCGCTAGGAACCAGACTTTGGAGAGGAGGAACACATTGGCCATCAGAGCTCAACCCTGGGGGTGATGTGCCGCCGGTTCCAGCTGGCAATCCTGGAGTTAACTGCTGCGAGGAGCAAGTCCTCATAGTCTTTTAGCGCAACTCCTTGTTGGTTGGTGAGAACGCCCAGGTGACGGAAGGTACCGCGCACAGGTTCAATACCAAATGGTGGGGGAAGGTGGGGGAGCCGACCTGTACAACTGTTGTCTTGGAGGTGTTGACCATGGCGTTGGACGCCTTGGTGTACCTCTCAATGGTCACAGCAACAAGGGCAACATCCCCAGGGCAGCCAAATGCAATGGTGGTGTCATCTGCAAATGCCATGGTGCGGGTGGGGTCTTTACCTGGGACCAGAATCCCTGCTAGCTTGTCCTGTAAGGAGGCCAAGAGGGGGTCAAGGGTGATGTTAAAAAGGATAGGGCTCAGGGGGTCCTCTTGCTGGAGACCTTGTCCAACTGCTACTGCCACTGTAAAACCCATTGGCGCCAGGACTCTGGTGTGGAGCTGGTCATAGAGCGCTGATATCCAGCGCCTAGCTGCGGGGGAGATGGAAGCGGGCCAGGGAAGCATCCATACTTCCAGGCCACTCGATCATATGCTTTTTCCATATCCAGGAGAGCCACAAAGCCATTCACCTTACGAGAATTAGCAGACAAAGTCACGTGAAGGTCATTATAGTTGTCCCATAACGACCTCCCCGGAATAAAAACGTGCTGGGATGGGGAGAGGCGAGGTGACACCCATTTGGTGATGCGGTTGGCCAGAAGCTTTGTGAAGAGCTTATGGTCTGTGTTGATCAACGCTATGGGGCGCCATTTCGCCAGGTTCTCACGGTCTGACTTCTTGTGAATGAGGGTCGTGATTGAGCCTCTGGATTCAGGGAGGACCTCGCCATTCACCAAGAGTGCAGCGACGAGGTCGCGGAGGGTTCTGGCTATCACCGCAGGTTCCAGAAGGTACAACTCGAAGGGTATTTTATCTGGGCCTGGGGCTTTAAGCCGTGAGGATTTCAGAAGGGTTTCCATCACCTCCTGGATGGAAATAGACGCCAGTAGAGCCTCATCAGCCCGTGGGTCAATGGGCGGCTCTGGATCCCGCCACAGGAAGTCTTGGATGTCCGTTGGGTCCACCTGGGTGGCATGGAAGAGGCTGGAGTAGAAGCGGTGTAGTTCCTGCGTGATTTCCTCCTTATCCGAAGTGGTTGTAATGCCAAGCTTCAGTGCAGTAATATCCTGCGCTGTTGACCGGGCTTTCTGTTTCTGAAAGAAGAAGCGGGTGGGGCGTTCCCATTGAGCATAGTAACGAGATGTTGTAAAGTTTGCTGCCCGTTCTTTCTGCAGTGTGAGCTCCAAGCGGAGTGCTTCCTGCGCCGCTTCCCAGTCTTCCAACCATCTGGGAGAGGGCGAAGGCTGGCAGTTTCGCTCCAGATGCTGATTCTGGCTTCCGCCCTTTTGACTCTGGCGCGAGCTGCGGTCATCTGGGCTTTGGCACAGTTGTAAGCAACGCGGGTGATGCCCTCCTTGGTCACCGCCCATCTAGCCTTGTGGTCAAGCAGGTGGGGTGGGGGGAGGTGAGAGTCTCCCGGATGGTCATAGACAGCTTCTCCTTAGTGAAGGGGTTGTTGAGAAGAGCTGGGGCAACCCTAGGCCAGAACCTATGCGACGGTCTAAGTGTGGTGGTGAGGACAACGGTGAGTGACCTGTGATCACTCAGATGGTTGTCACGAGAGATGGGAGAGGAGACGTGGCCAATTAGCAGGGGGCCAATCAGTGCCATATCTATGCGTGACGCTGACTGGAAAGCTCCTCCATCATAATGGATCCTAGTCATGCAACCTAGGCCAGACGCGGAGGGTGGAAGCGCATCTATAAAGCCACTCAGGCGAAGGAAATCCTGGAGGCGACTTGATCCAGGGCGTTCCTTTGCTGCAGGGGGGTAAGAGTCACGGACGCGACTTATGGTTGTGTTGAAATCTCCTAAGAGGACTGTATTCTGTGGGAGATTGAGTTGGACGAGCTCTTCCAAGAGCCGATTTTGCTCCTGACCTGCATTAGGCAGGTAGATGCTTGCAGCGAAGAAAGAGAAGTCAGGAGTGGTGAGTTTGGCCAGTATGAGGCGGCCACCTAGATATTGTGAAAAAGAATGGGCTTAACCCGGGGATTCAAAACAATAAGTGCGGCATGGTTTGTCCAGAAGGAGTTGCCTCCAAACTGTTCATTCCATGAAGATTGTTCGCGGGGAGGATATGGGGCTCCTGGACAGCAGCGATGTCAGTTTGTGCTGACCTGAAGTTGCGGAGGAGGCGGCTCTCCGCTTAAAGTCCCGCAACCCATTTGCGTTGATGGATTGCAAGGCCAGGGTGCTGCCATGTGGACTCATAGCTGTTCCCCTCCATGTCCTGGGGGGTTGCCAGCGCTTAAACCTGCTGCTGTGAGGCGGCTAGTTTTGAGTCCTTTAGCTTGACTATTAGCTGCAATCCGTGAGGAGCGTCGAGGGTTCTGAGGGGAAGGAGAGGGTGGGGGGGGGAGGACCCAGTAAGCCAGCCTAGGATGCTGCCCCCGCTCCGTTGCAGGGGAAGGACCTGAGGGTGCTCAATGGTGACCTCCGCGGTGTCCCCATTTGATGAGTCTGAGTCCATATTCACTTCCTCCAACACTGCAAAGGATCCGCGCGAAATGGACTGTGGGGTTGGGGTAGGACTCTTTGAGATGGCACTTCTACCGCAGGCCGCGGGTTGCCAGTCCATGCTGGTGGGCATAGCCCCATTGGGAGCTGAGGGTTGATGCGATAACTCGCTGGTGGAGGTTGGTGGGGGTGCCGCGGAGCCCTGAGTGGGGGTGGCTGACGAGGGGCACCCTGTGGGAGATGCCTTGCGCTTGGTGAGAGAGGGAGTTGACTCTGGGAGATTGGAGGGGGTGCCCACTGGAAGGAGGGCATGAGCGCGAAGGTATCCCATACCAATAGTGGGGTTAGCTGTTTCAACTGCTAGGCGTAAGGCCTCAGGGGACAGGTCTTGAACGGGAATCCATTGTGTGGGTTGTGGAATTGCTGCTGCGGCCACGTGGGATCGTTTTTGGCCTGGTTTAGGCCCCTGGGTGGTGGTTAAGAGGGCTTGCTTTCGAGCTGTGCAGCCACTATACAAGTGTCCAAGGATGTTACACCATGAACACCGGGGGCGCGCCTGATCCGGGTCGACAAAAAAGATCTCAGGGCATGCCCCAACTACTGCCACACGAGGAATAACCTCAATGTTGCGGGATACAGTGGGGGAGGGGATGAACGACGCCCTAGCAGTGCGAGCTCTTTGAGTGGGAGCATAGTAAGGGGGGACGCTAAAGTCCACTGAAAGAACAGACCCAAACTCCATTAAAACACGATGGAGCGCCAGTTTAAGGGACTCAGGATCAACAGTCATTGGTAGGTTGGAAAAAGTAACCCATGAAATTTTCTCCAGGTGAGAGCGTGTGCAGGAGATGCGAAGAGATCCACGCGGAATAATGACCTGGAGGGTGGCAGCATGGTCAGCAAGGGCAGCTTCAGTGAGGCCCACATCGATGTAGTGGCCCTCCACTTATTCATGGATAGTGGTGTTAATTGGAAATGTCTCCGCGATCGCTGCAAAGTATGATAAGTAATCCTCCATATACAATTCAACAGGGTTATGCCCATAATAAAGGCGAATTGCATGGGAGAGGGTTGAGCGAGGTAGAGCTTTTTGCGCTCTAGTTTCGGCCCATTTATTCTTAACATCAGCAATAAACGCCACTTCACGGGGATCAGCTTTGGGTAGCGTTGGTGCCAGAGGTTTTTGCCACGCCCCAGTGGCTCCTTTAGTACGTTTGTGTTTGCTTTGGGCTGCAATAGCGGGTTGAGTGTGAGCTGGTGGTTTGGACAAGTTTGCGGAGTTCCCTTGTTGCTGGAATGTTACAGCAGTTGCTGGCGTCATATTGAATTGAGGGGCGGATTGTTGAGCCTCAATAAATTGGGGAGGCCCATCCAGATTGGAATTAACTCCAGCCAATTGGGAGGAGGGCGATGTTTCATCACCAACCCAATATATTTGGGTAAATTCAGCCCGATTATTTGCTGAGATTTCGTGGGCAAAACTCACTGGCTGATTGGTGAATTGGTCGTTTTCAGCATATGGAGGTAAAGTGCCGACTTGAGAAGTGCCAATTATGGGGTTTAAATGGGATGGGTGAGATTGGAACTGGTGTGAAGTTCCAAAATCTGAACCATTTGAATCCTCATTGGGAAGAGTAGATTGTCCCAATTTGGTGCTTAGTGAACCAGAATGCGCGGCTAATCCAACCTTACATCTGAGGGTTTGGGGGCCAGGTAGCTGGGTATCGCCCCTCATGGGGGGAGCCAGAAACACGGCGTCAGCAATAATAGATGGGGCTGACTTAGCTGACACAATGGGGGAGGTGAATGCCTGGATGGGCTGAGTTGCATTCAACTGAGCAGACGCCATTAAAACAGCTTGGGTGATGGCCTCCTTGGTTGAAGGGGGCCCAGCGGGTTGGTGGGAGGTAGCGCACGCAGAGCTGTTGGGCGTGCAGGTTGCTGAAGTGCGATCAGGTGAACTGGCGCTAGTTAAAGTAGCTCCAGGTTGGGGGGTGGTGCCTGCTTTCATGGCCACTGCTTGAGAGCGGGTGATTCTGGTTGACCCTGAGATGGGTAACCGAGGGTTGCTTCGTTTGGGGGTGGTGCTGGCTCGTTAGGCAGAGCCCGCAGGTTCTTTTGCGGGGTTTCCCGCCATATTTGCTAATAGTCTTAGTAAATCTCTTTAGTGGAGCTAAATTTCAAGGCTGAATTGATTTTCGAAAATTGATGCTTAGCAGAAAGAGAATCTTCAAAAAGCGTTAGTTTTTGTGATTATCTGTTTTTGAAATTTGCCCAAGTTGTAATGGGGTTACAGATTTGAGGTTCATGGTCTCGTTTTTGATCATTCAGAAATTTCAGGTAATTTTATGTTGTCTGGGTGAATCTTTCACCAGGTTGATGCCTGTGTAGGAGTGTGGGTCGATGAAAGCTGCACCAAACAGATTGGTGGTCAGAGAAATTTATCATTTTGGTTGAGAAGTTGGAGAGGGTTAAGCGATGGGATTCTGGGGTGAGGATGCAGTTGATGTAGCTCATTGAGATGAGCTCTCCCTCGCGTACATTAGAGTGTATCATGTGGAGAGGATTGGTGACCTGGGATGGAAGGCATTATATAGGCCAAGGGATTCCTTCATTGCGCGAAATTCAATGTGCCCCAGGGAGTGACCTCTAGGCTTAGGCCATCAGCCCATGCTGGGGTCATCCCAGCAGTTGAAGTATCTCATTAGTGTACTTTCTAAAGGAATGGCAAGTGTTAAGATAGTTTTGAAGAATTGCTTCCTCTCAGCTTGGGTTCACAGTTCATAGATGCACGCTATTTAGATTGTGCTACCTTGGCATGATATTGTTGCTACCAGGATGCGGCTGTGCAGATAAGAGTCTGATTTTATTTTTTAATATTTTTTGTTATTATGGACAGCCACCCCACAGTGGGATGTCCATACCAATTGGGATGGTGAGACTCTGGCTAACCAGGATCCTTCTTTCCCCTGTAGACAGTGGGATTCTTGGATGGCCAAAAAATTTACTGGGGTCTCCACAGGAAGTCCAGATTCTTGTCTTGGGACAATTGATCCCTGGCTCCCGCATTATTTTGGCATCCCTATTGTCACTGAGGTGCCCAAGGCGCCTCAGGAGTGGTTGGTAGAGCCGTCCATCCCTATCCCTTCACATCATTTCCAGTATTGGCTCCAGGTGACAAGACCATTCCCACCTGATTGTTCAATCCTTTTCCCTTTGCTATTTTTGCGCAGGTCTTAAGTTGTGTGGGTTTGAATTGATCTCTTTCACTCATGTCTCATGGCGATCCGTTTGGTGTGCTGGTTGCTCTCCATGGTTTTGGGGTTTGCTCCTGTGTATGTCTCGCTTGTGCACCAACGGTGGAGTTAAAGTGTCTGTATAATTCATTTTTTTGTTTTTTTGGTGTTACAATCGAATTTTTGTGAATTATCTTGTTTTGGGTACCTGATCAATTTTATTTGGGTCAGGGAATTTCCTTTATGTTTTCCTGTATTTTAGTGAAGATAATGGGATGAGGTAGCAATTGGTGATGCCATGGCTGCAGCATATTTGTGGGCCTTCTTATATTTTGCCTCTTTTGGTGAAACTTGGTCTATGATGATTTACTGCCTAGCCATCTCCCCAGAGGAAAGCATAATTGGTGTTGATCATCTTGGTGAGTCTAGTTATCTTCATCCATAGTGTCATCATAAAAATTGGGTGCCATTAGGACCTCATTTACAGGGCATGCATGTATCTTGTACCCCAAGGTGCTGCAGTGGTTAAAAATTGGCGGAGTGCTTTCTGGTGTGATACAGAAGACTTTTAGAACACCCATATCATGGAGGTGAAACACCGCTTTACACATGATTTTTGTGAAGTCTTCAATTATCTCAGGGAGCAAGTTGATTAAGGCTATTGCCTTACCTGTGTACATGGTGGTCATCAGGTGGAACTGCTATAGTTTGAATTTTTGGCCTTCCCATAGCTGGATAGTTCAGCACAAAGCTCCTCCTTGATTAGCTTAAAGGAAGATTGGTTGGAAACAAGTCAAATGAGATTAACAAAGTCTTGGTTTTGTTCCTTCTAGTGCAAATGGTGCACACAACTCGTTTTCCTTCATTGAGGTTGAGTTTAACACAGACTCTTGTGGTAGCATCTACATCATCTATGGTTTTGAATCCCATGTCAATACAGCTGCAGTGGATTGTATGGGTGGATATGTACACTTCATGGTGTTATAGAGTGGACAGGTTCCTAGCCAACTTTCTCCCATAAGGGTAGGAGAATCTAACCCTAGGAAGAGTTAGAGTCCATTCTCTACTGGTGAGAGGAGTTGGAAAAATTAAATTTTAAGATATATATTATGTTTAGTTGTGAGCTCCATGAAACTTTGATGGTGTCTGGGTTTGTTGTTACTTAGCAGCAATGTTTCCTGGTCCCACACCAGGGCGTTTATTGCCCTTTGGAGCACCGTTGTGCCCATTGCCTCTTACAGATTTTGCTTAATTAAATTTTGTTTTATTTTTGTCGCCCATTTATCCTCTGATTATCAAATTTGTCTTTAATAAATTGAATCTTTGTAACTAAAGTAATTTTTTTGGAAAGAAAAGCAGTAGATAGACTAATTTAACCATTTTGATATTTTTTTAAAAGTTAAAATATGAACTTATATAAATTTCTTGGACAAAGTACTTTATTATAGTATTATTAATATTAGATAACTATACAAAAATTAGTCTATTATATAGTACTATAATATTAATTAATTTATTAGTATAAAACTTTAAGGCTATACATTATTATTTAGATATTATTACTGTAGATTTAGTTTTAGGTTGGTATATAGAAATTTTAATCAAAAAAGCAAAGTGTTGATTAATAGACATTTGTAGTTATTAAGTATAAGAAGATTTAAGTTTATAGAATTTTTGTAGTGAAAGAGTTACAGATAACACTGTTATTTAAATGTGGCCCTATAAACTCATTGCAGTAACTTTGTTTTATATAAAAACCTTAACTGATAACATCTGAGTTATAGCACCTTACTTATAATGATTGAGTAAAGACATGTTAGAATATGATGATATAAGTAGTGTTCTCATATAATCTTATTCTTCAATAAGTATAGTTATGAAGCATGACACTAATTGTAATATTAATTAGTATTTATAGTAAAGGATAGGTAGTTTTTTTGAATTAGATAAATTTTTTTAACTTTTTAAAAAACTTTTATATGAAATGTTTAACATATAATGTTGCAAAGAAATATTAAAAAAGCAAATTCAAATCTAAAAGTCATCGTCTATGATGGTTTATTTATAAAAAATATAAACATGACATATTTGGTTGATGAGCAAGTTAACAGGCGTGGACAATGTTTTTAACAAAGGAAAATCATGAGAAACATTTTAACGCTCTTAGAATATATATCTAGATTCTGATATGGCATTATCATTAGCAAGACATGGACTATCAGTTATTAATTTATATATATCTCTTTTTTAGCACTAGTGGTGCCCAACCCAAAAGGGGAGCCACCACGCATCTTTATTTGCAAATGGGCCAAACAAAGGGATTAATATAAATAAATTAAATTCTAATATAGCCCCTAGGTTATCAGCCTAGGAAGCTATATCAAAAGGCGAGGAAGCTTTGGGGAAATTTTTGTCCAGTGCCCGCTTTAGCTGCAGACCATGGAGGACAACATAGGGGTAGGGGCATCAGCGACATGGGGCATGGGGAGGTATAGCTGCAGGTTTTCTTCATTCTGAGGCCAGCGGTATCCATCGCCTCAACGTATTGAGCAAGTTTATGCTCATAAAAAGTGATGAGAGCTGGCACACAAGTGAAAGACTTGATGCACTGGCAGGTTTGGAGATAGTTGGGGTCAAAAAGAGAGGTTTTTGACGCATTAATGCAAGCGCAGCTCACACCAAAAGCAAGCTCATCAATCTCATATTTTGCATCTTCCTCAAAATCATCGGGGAAATTGAGGATAGGAATACCCTAAACCAGGGGTTTCACCTCCCCATTGAGTTGCTGGCATGGTTTGGTGTTGGCAGGAGCAGCTAATTTGAATATATCTCTTCATAAACAATGCTCATATCAAGCTACAAGAAGATTCTTTTGCTAGAGATTTTAGATTTTCATTCATACGTTTTATTCTTTGAAAAGAATCATTTAAATTGACATTTAAAAAACTAGCCGCCTCTCAATATATTTTCATCTATAATTAGATACTTGCTTATGAGATATATCGTTTTATCTTGATGATAAAAATAATTTATAGTATATTCTCAAATAGTAGATGAGTTGATTAAAATAATTAAATTCATATAAGAGGGTTAGGCTATTTGCAACTTCCCCTCAAAATTTAAGAATCATGCTGCTATAAAAACCATTATTGGTAGGGTATCAAAGAGATATTTAACCACAATTTATAGCTTGTGATAAGTTTAATTTATTAGATTTACTATGATGTTGTTTATAATACTTACTCTTAAAACTAAGTTTCCTTCTTATGTGTTTAACTGAGCATTGTTCAAGATCTAAAATCTATGCATTTTATATCGCTTGGCCGTAAAATATATTTGTATTTGTTTAGACAATAATCTTTGTGATATACAGATATTATCAGGTGAATTAAAAATTTTTTGGAAGATTCAGCAAAATATTATTTTAATCATATAGCAGCTAAAATATATCATTGCTTTAAATTAATTAACAAAAGTATGATTAAAAGATGTGCTGACAGTAGCAAAACTTTTTCCAATGTATGACACTAACTTTATTAGTATTTATACAATTGATATATTCACAATTTAAAGATGATATCACTTTGTTGCATTTTCTATCAATTTAATAGCTTATTTGTTCAAATCTTAAAAGTTTAAAAAAGTTTTTATTCTCCACTAAGTCTTTTGCCTGTGCCACTTTGAGCCTATGTCAAAGAATCAACGCCCATTGCCCTTATATGAGCAGTGGTGCGCTGCCTCCTAGCATTTATTGACCATTGCTGTAATGATCCAGGATGGCCCAGCTAGCCCCAAAGCTTCCAGTTACTACGTCCCAGCTCAGGACCTAACCCATCATCTCAAGATCTCCCATGTGGTGCTTCAAGGCCCCCCTAGTGCTCCCTTGGAGCAACCTGCATTTTAAACTTTTGTTCAAGTATGGGACCCTCTTTCTCTACATGAGCGTGGTCATCATTGATGATAGCCATGGCTTTATCAAGACCAGCAGATATATAGTTTTCCACCCCTTCAAGGGGTTGTTAGGAATGATTGGATTTTTTCTAGTTTGGAGAAAGCTTGAATTCAAGATATGTTGCAACTCAATCAATTTGGTTCCACCAGAGCAGAAGTTTCTGACTTTTCTACTATAATGAACGCCTACATGAGTAACAAAAATCCAAATCCCTCTTGATTCCGCCAGATTATCTGGAAAAATCTTGCCATCCCAAAAACAGATTCTTCCAGTTTTCTAAGAGAAAACTTTTCTTCCAGAAAATCCTTGATTCTGCTGCATCATTAATGAAAGCTTGTGTTATTCAAACATTGCCATGCCCTATATATTTCCAATTTTTACTAAATTTATATACCTAAAGTTATATCCAATAAGAATATACTTATATGCAGGAGATGAAAAGGCAAGTTGGTAGACTGTATGGCTACCAACATGAAGGTTGTGGGTTTAATTCCTGCCCTTCACACATTAAATGGGGTACCAGCTGAAGGAAGCTATTGGTGGTTAATAGGTCTAATAACATGAAAACCTTACCCATGATGTAACCAAAAAAATTGAGTCCTGATCTGGAGATGGAAAAACTTTCTATGACAGAGTTTTCTATGCTCAGGTTTCATGCCAATACTTTCTTTCTCTATTTCAATAATGTCCTTCCCCTGGTTGGATTACCTCAAATAAATATAAGAATATACTTGTATGCGTCCTCAACTTTTACCTAGTTTTGACTAGATATTTTGCTGCAGGTATAGCAAAGATTTGCATTGGCAACAACTTCAGTTCTGCCAAGAGATTACCTTATTAACAAAAAATCTGGTAGAAGATTCCATTGGTGCTATACACTAATTGTTTGTGTAGCCTAAGAAGAAAATGTCTGTAAATTTAAATAAAAAGAACTAAAATTGGTGCTTTCTACCAGGTCCCTTCTGAGGCTTCTTAGTGAAGAAGTGCCTTCACATAAATGAACCCAGCGTTTATATCCCTATCAATATGGAGGAGAACATAATCTAAAACTGATGGGCCAACTCAATAACTAAGGTACTCCACTTCTGAGCACTTGAAAGTTTGTGTTCAGAGCAACAATGACCCTGAATATATTAGCCCCTAAGAAAGATCTTTATCAAATATAAGCTGTTGAAGTAGCTAAGTCTTTAAAGGCTTAATGTTTGGAACCATCACCCCTGGGGGTAGACCAATTGTAGTCACTCCTCTCGGGTTGCTCCCAATCTGATGCATCTATATTCCTCACTCAATCTTCCTAAAAATGATGTAGTAGTGGCTCAAAATTAATCTTATCTCTGACTACTCGTTCACACCACCATTCATCATCAGATGCAATTTGTCAAGAGAGTATCTATAACTCTCTTAATCCCAGCGTGGTGGTGCTCGGTGCACAGGACCAATGCAATGTGTAGGAATCCAGCTTGATTGTGCTCCTTGGTGCTTACGCCGATGTATATCACAAAAGTTTTGATAAGATTAAAAAATAAACACTAATAAAAAGTTAAGTTTTTTATGGGTTTTTATTAGCAATTTGGGGTAAAAAGGAAAATGTTTCTCTTGATATCCAACTGATCCATCTTTAACTGTATCGAAGTTAAGAGGGAATTCAATAATAAATTAAGATTGGCTTGTTACCATCTGAATTAGTAGTATGAAAAAGCAGCCTATCAAAGCTCAGAATACTCACTTTACCTGGGCTGTATGACTGATGGGGAATAAAAGCCTGGCATTATATACCCATGTGGTAACGCTTTAATGAGCTTCAGCCAATCCCCATCAGAGGAAATTATTTTACCTCAAGGAACCTCCGCCACGCCTATAAAAGGGGCTGGTCCCCACATAGGTGTGTGAAGGGACCTGATTTGTGGCTGAGGAAGTTCCATTTGATGGACGCCCCAGGGTCCACTTCGTGGTCAAGAACTCTGACTGCTTGATTAATGGTTGTTGCACTAGTATTCATTGTAATCGTGTTACCCTGATTTGCGGGGTTCCACTGAGAATTGACCAATGTCTTTTGGTTGACAAAATCGTTATTGTTATTTAAATTGCTCTTAGATTTATTGTACACTCATAAACGGCCAACACTTCCCCATTATGGCTGATTTTGATCCAAGACATTCTTCCTTTGCATCTGAAAAAGAAAATATCTGATATCACCCCCTTAAGCATGTTGGGGGAAGAATAAAGCTGAAGGAAACTTCATGTACTTGGTTGATGGTGATTCCTGTAGCTAACGATTTTATATAATATTCATTGCCTATTTTTCAGGTGATGGTGAAGAGACCCTCCCAGATTGATCCAAGCTTACCGCTTCTAGGAGTGATGCAGTTATGGTAGTATAATACCATGTCAGACGCTTGGAATGTAGGTAGGGGTTCTGAGCTTTTTGCTCCTGCCCTTCTTTAGTCACCGTTTTTCCAAACTGGTCATCGCCTCAGATTGGAGTTGGATGATGCGTTGAGCCAATCTTCTCATAACTTTCTCAGGCCTCAACTCTAGGAGATTACATCTTTAACTAAGAGAGCATGTTTTCCTGGTTCTCGCCCATACAAGACACGGAATGGGAACATTTTCAAAACCCAGTGATAACTAACTGGTAGGCCATAAGGGCACTGAGTAAGAACTGATCCCAGTGAATTGGATCAGAAGATGCCATTTTTTGTAGGATGGATACCAAGGTACCATTTTCTCTCCCCACAGTTCCGTTGTAGAGGGATAGTAAGGAGACAAGAAAAGTTGATGTGCTTCCCATAGATGTCACCATGATTTTTACTACTCTTGAGGTGAAGTTCTCCCCATTGTCGCAGAGTAGTACTTAAGGATGGCCATGTCGAGAGAAAATTTTTGATGTAAAAAGGTGGCTGTGGCCTTGTTCTTTTGAGCAGGAAGAGCCACAACTTCCACCCACTTAGTGAAATGGTCAATAGCTTCTAGTATAAGTATATTTCCACTAGTAGTCTGAGGAAGGGGACCTACTAAATTTAAACTGATGGTGTGGAATGATTGTTGGGGGGTGATAGGTTGATACTAGTGTGTAGTCTTGAGACCAGGTTTTCTTCTTACACATAAGGCTTGCTTCCAATACGTCAACAACTGATTCCATAATTCCATCTCAATAGTACCAATCCTTAATCCACTATTAAGTTTTTCCCCCTCCATGACCTAGGGTGGGATGAGCTTCTAGGATAGCAGGTACGCGTTTTGAGAGTTGAAGTAAGGCACCCACTTTTCCCCCACCTGTTTATATAACTTCCCATCCTCCACTTTTGTGTTAAGGGAGTGCCAGGATAACATCTTCTGGACGAGCTCATCTTATCCTCACATTAATTTGGGGTCTTTAATAGGTTATGTAACCTTTCCGCCTCACTGTTATCCTAATGAAGGACTGGCAGCCTAGTCAACCCATCAACATTCAAGTGACGGGTCCCAGAACAGTGTTCAATCTTCATATTGTAATGCTTGAGATTTAGATCCCAGTGAGCTAACCGGCTAGTAGGATCCTTCATATTCTGTAACCACTACAACAAAGCGTGGTCCGTAACTACAGTAAAGGTGGTCCCTTATAGGAAAGGGTGATAGTGTTTTACAGCTAACAAAACAGCAAGGCACTCCTTCTCTGTTACGCTGTAGTTACATTCCACTTTTTAAAAGCATCTTACTGAAATAAGATATCGGATGATCAACACCGTTTTATCCTTTGAGCTAAGATGGCCCCAACGGCGCAGTCTTAGAGTAAGTAAACAAGATTAAGGGTTTATTAAATTCTGGGTGCCATAGGATAAGACGTTGTTGTAGAAGTTGCTTCATCATCTCAAAAGATGCCTTTTGTTCAGCATCCCAATAAAAAGGGTATTCTTGGTTAATAGCTGGACAAGGGGCTCACTGAGTTGGGCGAACTTAGGGATATACTGATGGTAATACCCCCATCATCTCTAGAAATACCAGAATATCCAGCAGATTTTTAGATGGCGGCATTTTTGAGATGGCTTCAACCTTGTACTGCATGGGTCAAATTCCTTCTTGGGAAATTGAGTAGCTAACGAAATCCAATTTCCTTTGGAAGAAGGCACACGTTGAGGGCTTCAACTTAATAGTAGACTTACTTAACCGTTGAAACACCTCCTTTAAGTGATTAAGATGTTCATTTCAACTTTTCAAGAACACCTTGATGTCATCAAGATAGAAGGTGACACAAGTTAACTTGAGGTCCTGCAAGATGTGATCCACCACACGCTGGAAAGAGGCAAGTGCTTTTCACAACCCTTAGTTAATCATGTGGGTTGGAAGAGACCTTCACTATAAATAGTGAGCGCATTTCTTCTGATCTTGAGGAGAAAGGTCCATATGCCAATAGCCACTAGCCAAGCCATGGCGGAGAAGAAGTTAGAGCCAGAGAGCTGGGCCAGGGCGTCATCAATGCGAGGGATAGGATAGCTATCTCTCTTTGTGAGGTTATTTAACTTGCGGTAGTCCATGACTATCCAATGACCTCCGTTTTTCTATTAGCAAGAGATGGGAAGACCAAGGGCTTTGTGAAGGAACTAGTAACACAGCGTCTAGTAACTGCTGGAGCTCTGTCCTCATTTGTTGTCTCTCCACTTTTGACTTATGATAAGGTTTGGACCTAATAGGATGGACATCACCCTCATTGATGAAATGGCACCAGCCCTTCATGTGGCCATAGTCATTATCAGAAATGGAGAATATGTCGCTTTAGTCGTCTAGGAGAGTATGAACTTTTTACAGCTCATCTGGGGTCTTTTTATCTGAGATATGGACGTTGGGTAAGGTACATACCAGTTACCCGTTGGCATGCCCATATCCAACATAGAGCTTATAAATGAATTTGTTCAATGTCCTCCACAGGGACTAACAAGCCTCTGTCAATCTCCTGGTGTTTTTCTACAACTATGTCCTTTACGGTGAGGTTCCCCATAAGCAAAGTAATAGGACTCTGGTAAGCTGGTTCAAGACCGCCAGGCAATACCCGAGGCTCCAAAGGACTAATGCCCTCAATACTTACGAGGTGCAACAAACAGTGGCGTGGGATTTGGAGTGTGATTTTTGTGTCAACTACTTGCTATTCACCTGGCTTAATCAGGACATCGTCTGCAGCATAGAAAGGGATACCGTCCCTAGCATACATTGGATTGGGAAATTTCTTTGTGTTGGGCCCAGAGGTGGTATAATGTAAAGTTATAGCTGAAAGGGGATATTTAACCAGGCAAAAGTATTCGTTCTTGCTAAGCTCTTTATTGGTTAAGAGTAAAGGGACTTCATAGTTGAGTAACGAGGAGAAAACCTTGCTTTATGTTGATTATTCCTTGTACTAAATCATAAATTGGGTACTTATGAGCATATCATAGCCGTTGTTGTCCAAAGCCACTTCAGGGGCTGATAAGATAAGCTTCCCAATTTGAATGAGAAGGGAAGAATATTCCCCAATGATGCGAGTGTTGTTTGGTCTGGCAGTTCCAAACTCTTGATTGTACACCAAATCAGGCGCATAAGATTTATCTTTTTGATGAAATTAGTAGATATTTCGTTAACCAGGGAGCCATTATCCAGGATGGCCATTAACAGGACTTTTTATATGACCATTTCAACCTTGGTGAGTGTTCCTCCAAATTTAGGAGATAAGGCCTAGACCTCCTTGAGCTGGAAAGTGGAGGTTAATTTACGAGCAGTCTCAGAATATTTATCCAGGATAGATTTCATGGTATGGACCCGCTGAAGAAATCAAATCAAGCCATCCAAGAACACATCACCATCGCTGGCAGTTCAATAACTTTTGGGCACCCTAATACTTGTCTGAAGTATGTTTCCTCAGGTATGGTGGTTTCATATACTCCTTTGGCCGTTCAATTGATCAGGAACCTCCCAAAAAAGTAGCCTATATCATCACCCCCTCAGATTCTTCCCCAAAGGTATTCTCCACAACTGGCAAGGCCGTAGGTGAGGTAGGGGAGACGACCACAGGAGATTGGATAGCCTTAGGGCGCACATTTACCAGCTTGGCTGGAGGGGAAGGCACAGAAGTTTTGGTGAGCTTGTGCAGGAGTATGGTATTCGTTACCTTAAATTGCTCTGAATTATAGGATGGAGTGATATCATTTTTGAATTGCACTGAGGAAGCTGATTTCTTTGGGGTAGGTACAGGTGTGCTCATCCCCAACTGCCTACAGGAGGAAGCTCCTCAATAATTAGAACTGAAGGTTCCACCTCATCTTCATTTATTGTTGCACATGAATGAAAACTGCAACATCTAACATATCCTACTTTATGTTTCGATGTTTTTAAAGTAAAGTTTCAATTAAATGATATGCCTGTAGAGAGAGGGTTGAGAAGCTAACTCAGTTAACATGGCTGCGATAACATCATTTAGGGCTAGCATGTTAGCCATTGACAGTCTTTGTGCAGCGAGGTAAAATTGCTCAGCAAAGGCAGCGGTCAGTTCGCCCTCATAAATGCTAAGAATCATAAAAGACTGTTTGTCCCTGTTAAGACTCTGCTTTGAATCAAATTCAGTTAAGAGAGCCTCTTTCACCTCTGCCCAGGTATGCAGATTATCCATGTAAGTAACTATCATTTTATGTGACAAGCGACTTAAGCATGGAAGGATGTGTTGAACTTTTTGCTTCAGTGGCGTCATGCATAAAAGATTTGTATAAGTACAAAAAGGAAGCAATACTCCCTTCCACAAGGGTGTACATGTCTTTTAGAGGAAGTTTTAAGGGGCGCTGCTCCAGCTCTTCAAGACGGGATAGAGCGATGGCGAGTTGCTTTTCAAGAGCTACTTATCTTGTTGTACAGATGCCCCTGTATTGAGCATCATTTTGTAAGAATCAAGCTGATTTCTGTGCACTCGTGCTTTACGCCACTGGATATCACAAAGGTTTTAAATAAAACTATATATAAGAACTAACAAAAAACTGGCTTTTATGAGTTTTAGTATTAGCGCAATAAAAGAGTAAAAACGACCTTCCTTGACATCTGACCATTCAGTATTGGAACTTTATCAAAGCTCAATGGAATTCAATAATAGGCTCAAAATAGCTTAGACTAGTCAGAATTAGGAAACATGGGAAAGCAGCTATTGAAGCTCAAAATGCTATCTTCATTTTGGCTGAACAATGGGTGGGAATTATTTTTGGCTAAAATGTACCCGTAGGGTAATTATTTGATAAATTTCAGCCAATCCCTGTTTGAGAAATTTATTGCACCTTGGGGCCCCACCAAGCCTTTAAAAGGTGGTGGTCCCCGCGTAAATGCTTAAAAGGACATGGTTGTGGCTGGAGAAGTACCATCTGATGGACACCCCAGTTCTGCCATGTGTCAGAGTAATTTGACTGCACGGTTTTATGTTTATTGCTTTTGTAGCATCTAAAATCATGTTACCCCAAGTTGCAGGGTTCCACCGAGAATTAGACAGGGTCATTTAGCTGATATAATTGTTAGTATCCCTTTAATTCTTTGTATTGGCATTGAAAACTTGTAAGTGGCTGATATTTCCCCTTTTTGGCTAATTCCAACCCAAAACATTCTTATTTTGAAGCTGGGAGGGCAAATGTCCAACACCTCTCAAATCAAAAAAAGCCTTTTTGGTCATTCGCCTCAACAAAAGAGAAATCCCCTGATTTCTCACATTATCTTTATGCTAGCACCCAGCCATTAGTTACTGCTAGTTAAAGTCTATAGATGAGGCCATAAACGTTATCATCTTTGCCCTCAAGTCTTGGCCTGAAGTTCAACTCCATATAATAGGCCTCAAATAAACTTTTGATCTTATTGTGAATCAAGGAGGCAATAAACAATATCTTAGTGCCCATTTTTAAGTACTCCACCTTGGTTTAAGCCCATCCTAAACCTATAGTACACGCCTTAGAAATTAAGGAGAAAACCGTGCTTATCTATTCCTACTTCAAAGGCCGTCGGCACACCAAAGAGTAATGCTACAAGTGATGTGTATAAGAGATAAAATTTGAGTTGTTAGAAAAAGAGAGGTCAAAATGAAGAAAGAGCTCTTCATGCTGACTCTTCTCCTACTATGCCACTACTTGAATATGATACCAAAAAGAGGTTGTCAACAGAGAGCCTTGGTAAGATAAATTAAACAATTATGATATGAAATACTTGAATAACGCTTATCATGTGATGACTCGCCCATGTTTCTAACCTCACCACCCCAGTCTAACAGTTGTATTACTTGGGTTGCAACAAAGGTCAATAAAATCCCTGCACTCTCCATAATTGACAGTAAATCTCCAATGAACATCATTTGTTCTAAATATAATAAAAAAATAAAATCGCGTCTTATCTATAACACTACTTTAAAAATGACATTGTTGGGTCTCACTGCACCAGACCCTTGGGATCTACTATGAACTCCTCCTCATGTTCAGATATTTTTATTAGTTACCTCAGCTATAGCCCTAAAAGACCTCATCTATTGCTACTGTTAAGTACGCCATATATTTAGAATTATATCGCCATTAATCATTATGCAGAAGGTTTCCTATCCCTATTCAGTACTCACAGACCAATGGTGTTAAAATGGAAAAGTTTAGTAATGAGTTTATAAAGACTTATAATTATTTATAATAGGTATAGATCAATCATATTAACTACTATGTCTAAAGGTTAACATGTAAGTCTGCCACCTTGTATAGTTTTTGTGGATACAAGAGGATGCTAGTGTGTTCACAGAGCCTAAAGTGATTCCCTCAAGGTCACAAGTCATAGTAGACACCCGGGTCCATGTAAATAATCCTTCAGGGAGGCTTCTACAGATCTGAGGCTGAAAACCACTCCATAAAAGAGGTTCTAACTTGGCCAGTTATTCTTTACCTTGCATACAACATCTCAATCTTATATTGATAGCCAACTTAACTCCCAAAGCTCATAAAGTTGGACCCAATACTCCAATATCATACTTACAATTTGTAACCGTTGACAAGATCAGCTGTCTCTGTGGGTTTAAAGTTTTGTGACTCTGTGTTATAAGTGCCTTCCACTGTAGCACTAGTCACAACCTTAATAGATTAAAGACTCATCGCAGAGAAAAGAAAAAATTGTGAGCTCTTAGAGAAATGCTCCAAATTATTCTACACATCACAAATGACTTTAGAAAATAAAATGAAAGGGAGCATATATAATGTGGAGACAAGGGAAGCTCCCTATATGCTCGCAACCTTATTAGTAAATCAAGATAAAAGAGGCTTAAGTTACTAACAAGATTAAAGAGTTACGATTACAGGTGCTTTAATGAAGTCCTTAGGCATCTCCTCTTTAACTTGTTTTTAAAAATACAGAGCCACTAAATTTTTATATATTTACAGTAAGCTATATGCAGTGACCAGGACAGTTATCCCGTCCCTTTAATTGCTAACTCCTTTTGGCTCCTGGATGAGGCTCAGAACTTGCCAGCGATGTATCTTGTCAGGGGGTACTGGCAGATCAAATTAGCACCCAAAGATCAAGCCAAGTGCATTATAATCGCGAGAAAAGGGCTATTTGTACCAACCCACATGCCGCAAGGATAATGTAATTACCATGCAACATTCAAACGTGCTATGGATGGACTCCTTGGTGAACTGAAGCTGTTAAGCGTCCTGGTTTAAATTGATAATATTAATACATTAGTAAACTAATAAAGCCATTAGAGCTCCTTTATCAGTTATCAATTGATTTCATGAGGCATCATTAAAAAAGACCACAAGATGCTTATTTTTCATCCATAAATGGAATTCTTGGGGCATAAGCTCATTAAGCGAGGAGTCCAACCTTTACCTTTTTAAAGTGTTGCAATATAAAGATGACACCACCCCAAAGTCTTGGGAGCATACAGGTGTTTCTAGTTATGATAAGTATCATAGGTGATTTACCCCACAATACGCTGACCTCACCAAGACTCTGGTGTATCTACTGCATAGTAACTTCATTTTTGAATGGAACCTAAAGAAAGGCTAGATCTTAATTTTTTTGGCAGGTCCTAATTACCTAACATGTTCTGGTTCATTTAAAAATTGAACTAACCCTTCATATTAAGCAATGATGCAGTGATATGGACATTGAGGCAATCTTGACCCATTTGATGGGCATCAAGTGAATTGGCCCGTGGCTTACTATAGCAAGGCTTCCTCAAAGTATAGACGACACTACAGTTTCACTTAATGGAAGTGTTTGGTGGTACTACTTGCAATTAAGCACATCCAGCCTATTTACACAGGAACCACTTTACCATCATCACTGACCACGTATCACTAAAGTGGATTCAACATAAAAGATCCTAGCGGTGATTGGTCAGATGGGCTCTTTACCTACAGAGTTATGAATTTATCATTGTAACCATGCGTTATAACCCATCAAAACGCGGATGGGTTATTAATGATGCATCGCTTGGCAGTATTAGTTCTCAAAGAAGATCGCTTGTATAGATTAATTTTCTGATTATATTGTTTGGAATTAGAAGCTTTAGAAACTAAAAAGCCCTGCAATCAATGTCCAAAACTCACAGATGCAGGATGGTAGTCTGTACAAACTTTTGATGAAAAGTGGCAACCTGACATAGAACCCTTATATTGAACTGAAATTATCCCCAAAGGGCAAACATAGGACATGGAGCAGTTAAGAAAATCCTAATAATGGCTGAGAAAACAGTATAGTTGGCGTAGGAATCCAGCTTTAGGTGCTCGCTGGTGCTAACGCTGCTGGATACCACAAAGATATTTATAAAAAATAAAAATAAACGCTACTATAAACTTGGATTTATTTATAGTTTTATGAGGAGCGTGGGAGTAAGTGAAAAAGTGATTCTTTTCAGTTTTTGACCAAACAGTATTTAAACTGTTTTGAGAGTTTGGGGAATTTGAGGATAGCTTCAGAGTAGCTTAGTGGCTTCCAAATCAGGTAATATGGAAGGTGCTCCTACCAGATCTAGGGAAAAACGATTTACTTTTTAAGAAACCAATAGTTGGGGTTTTGGGGTGGCACAAATTCATGCGGTAAGGACTTGATGAACTTCAACCAATCACTGATAGCTAAAGTATTTTCACCTTGAGGGACCTCCAACACCCCTATAAAAGGGGTGGTCCCCACGTAGGTGCGTTTATGGATTTGGTGATGGTGGGGGGAGTACCTTCCGCTGGTTGCCCCAAAATTTGGCATGTGGTTGGAGTAATTTGACCATTCAATTTTCTATTTAGTGCCTGTGCAGGAGTTGAAATAGTGTTACTCCAATTAATGGGCTCCACCGAGAATCAGCCAGGGTCTTTTGGCCAATTTACCTGAGAGTTTCATTGACGTTATTATTAAAATCGCCTTAGGGATTATTGGACTCTCACAAATGGCTGACGTTTCCTTGTTTTGGCTATATTTGACCCCTGACATTCTTCCTCTGCAGCTGAGAGGGCAAACGTCTGATAGTTGGGATCAAATGTTTAAGGCTATACAGGAAGTATTGATAGGCTGTCTTACATGCAGGATCCAGAATTGATTGAGTAATCATCATCAGCATGAGATTGTAGCTCCTTCTTTGCCATTTAGTGCCATTAGTTTGGAAGTCATAGGGCCCCTATTTATGTGCCTACGCATTCATCACAATATAACAAATGCTATTGTCCATTTTACAAATAATTTTTGTCATTTCCATCAATGCTGCAACCGCTAAGGCCACAGCATTATTATTGTTTAACTCCATTTTACCCAATACAGAAGCCAAAAGACTTCGCTTTCAGATAAAGTGTTAACTTTGTGCCACAAGTTGTTTAAGACTAAACTCCATATTCAATACTAATCAGTACTTACTTACCGTATAATCCTTTTAAAAGCAAGGCAGTAGAACATTCAAACAGTACTTTACTTTCTACTCTATGTAAGATGGCAACCTTAGACCCCATGCAATGGAACCAATACTAGTCATATGCCTTATTCATCTCACCAAATAAATTATCACTATATAATTAAAAATTCATTATTACAGGTTTTTTGTTAGATATATATTGCCAAGTAGTGTTTAGCCCTTTTTGGACGCAACCGCTCCCAAGTCTGCTGAGCTAAATTAAGGGCATTAGCTGATAAATAGTTAGACTACAAATTCTTGCAACTCAAAAGATTGTCTTGACAACATGAAGAAGAATATATAATCTAATATGAACAAACCTGCTCTCCAGGTTCCATACTAGGGACCTTGTAATGATATCATCAATGTCCTAGTAGCGACCTAACAGATTGGACACCTCCTGAGTGGGACTTATTGCATATTAGATGATGATAGCTTTTAAACATTCCATTGACAATGTCATCCAAGGCATGGAAATTAATCGCATACATGAAAGGTTCTTGCATTCACATGTCCCCCCATCATAGAATATTGAGGGGGTCAATGTTGGATTTAGTACTGAAGAACGTTCTAAAAATATGAAAATTGGAATGAAAAATTCTTAAATTTATCCTTCTAGAATCAAGCCTTCAGAAATTGGATGGAGTGTTGCTTTGTACCCCTTCCCTTAGAAGGAAAATGATTAATAAAAGGGGATTCACATATCACCAGATGTGACACCATCCCAGTATCCAAGGTTTTCACCCCAAAGCCCTAGAACTTTGGGAAAATGGCAATCTAGAAGCTGTTAGAAAAGATGATCAAGGCTCAACCTTCTAATTAGATTTGAAGATCCTGAGCAATGGGGACCTAGTCGCCTTATCCATCACAGGTCATCAACAAATCCTGTAATTATTGAGAACACTTAACTTATAAATTTAATGTATATTTTTTTATTAATTGTTATAATTTTGGGCGGTATGAATAGGATTTGCTGGGCTATTCACACAGGTTGAGCCCTCTGAACAATGGACAGACGATGTGAAGATCGTCAGACCTTTGGATGTACTTGAAAATATATTAAAATAGGAGCAATTGCCCCAACCAATTCTTTTTATTAATTTTATAAATACAGCTACGTTTCGCTGTCCCGCTCATTTTACACTAAAAAACCCTACCTCTCTCAATTGCCCATTTTGCTTTTATACATCAGCTGCGGGTGATACTATTTCTCATTGCTTGGGTTAATCTATTCCACTAATTTTCCTCAAATTTGGCTTATTATTCTTAATCTGCTGTCGCTCTATTTGTAGGAGATTTACTTCATATTTGTCAAATATCAACATCACCTTATCGCCTTATATAGAAGCAATCCAATAAACTCATTATATCTGTTAAGACTCATTAATCTCAATATCATCTCATCTCAAGGCAATCAAATATTTGTAGCTGATACTGTGTTCGGCGGTTTCTGCCTGGCTGTCCTAAGACTATCATCCAGTCATATCAAAATCATGACATTACCTCCTCCTTGACTGGATGATAAGATCCTATTGTTTGTAAGGTCTGAGGAACTTTGCATGTACTTAGTTAATGATATGACCACTTGTAGGATCCTTAATAGTATATGTGTCAACTCCAGTCTTCTCTATTACTTCAAATTGCTGATCCAGATGCTAGCCAGCTTATGCTTCTACCTGAATCCATGTTGATCGTGAAAGAAAACCATATCACCTTCCTTCAATAGCACCAACCCACTATGGCGTACCTGATCAGCGGCCTGATTCCTATTCTTCTTAGTCAAGCTGAAGGAATATGCTTCAGTTTGTAGCTTGATCAGAATGTTCGCAAGATTAGTCAAATAGTGATGGGGTTCTAGTCCGCCAGTGTCTTCTACACACGCATAAAGCAGTGCCAGAAGAGCTGGGTGTCAGCCATATAGTAATTGGAAGGGTCTCTTCCCCATGATAAAAGGTAACTAATGTTATAAGTGAACACGGCGGTGGAAAGAAGAGAGCTCCATTCAGAAGGGCAATCCGTTACTAATTTTTAAAGTATGTTCACCAGAGTTCCATTCACTCGTTTGAGCCATTCCATTGGACTTGGGGTGGTATGGGTGCATAAAAACTCCGCAGATTCCTATAAGCTTGTTCAGCTTGGGAAGGATGTGCGAGCTGAAGTTGGTGCCATTATCAGTGAGAGTAGACTGAGGGCAACCATGCCACTGAATAATGCATTCCAACACAATTTTAGCCACCATCACTGCCCCCAGATCTCATATTACCCTTGCTTTAACCCACCGGGTCAAGTGGTCAATAGCCACTAGAATGTACTTACAGCGGTTGGCTCCTATTGGCAAGGGGCCAACGACATTGAGGGAGACCATATGCCAAGCAAAATGTGGTTTCACTAACCAATATGACGTCATACGGTGGAACAGTTTCTCCACTTGGCACTGATGGCAACAAGAAAATAGTTTGAGCACATTGAAGCTCATACTTTCCCAATAGTATTGTGGGTGTAACAACTCCATAGTCTTATGCACGCCACCATGCACGACTGCCCTGTGAGCGCTCATAATAATTTCTGGCCATACGGAGGGCTGCAGGAAATTCACCATAGTATTGCCAATTTTCTTGTACAGTTCTCCATTCCATTGGAAGGTATTCATGTGCAATTCATTTAACACTTTGATTACTTGGGGCAGTTCGTTGTCATATTTTCTGCTGAGCATTTTATCATAAATCACATTGCTAAGGTCCAATGTCACCGCAATAGTTGGTAACTGAGATAAACAGTCCGCATTCTGATGCTTTGCTCCCAGCCAATGGAGAATCTCAAAATCATAAGCTTGTAACTTGAGAGCCTATTGAGCCAACCATCCTTCTGTTTCTTTGAGATTTTGCAACCAGCATAATGATGCATGATTGGTTACAACCTTAAACTTTACCCCATGCTGATAGACTCTGAATTGTTTATATGTGTAGATTACTGCTAAGCACTCTCGCTCAGTCACAGTATAGTTACGCTCATGACAGTCCAGATTATGACTACAGAAAGCAACAGGATGTTCTTCTCCCTCATCATCTTTCTGAGAAAGTACTGCCCCAACTGCGGAAAGGGATGCATCCATCTGAACGATAAACTCCCAGTCAAAGTTTGGATATTGCAACACTGGTGCACTGCTCAACGCCATACAGAGTGCATCAAAAGCAGATTGACGATGTTCCATCTACTCGAACACAGCATCCTTTTTTAACAACTCGAATAGTGGGCCCCCAATACAGGTAAAATTAGGGATAAAGCGTTGGTAGTAACTGACCATCCCCAGAAATACCTGTATGTCGCGCTTACTATTAGGTGTAGCCATTTTGCTAATGGCCTCCACCTTAGCCAGTTGTGGCTGCAGCCCAGTTGAGTCTACCACAAAACCCAGGTATCTTAGCTGATCTTTGAATATGTTACACTTTTGAGGTTTAATTTTATGTTCACCTCAGCCAGCTGGCGGAATACTGCTTCAAGGTGGTCTAGGTTCTCTGAAAAGGTTTGAGAGAAAATGTAAATATCATTGAGGTATACTAGGACGCATGGCAGTTTCAGGTCGCCAATAATAGTGTCCATGGCCCGCTGAAAAGTAGCAGGAGCGTTACACAGTCCTTGATGCATCCATGTCAGTTGAAAAAGGCCCTTAGAGGTGATCACAGCACATTTTTCTTGTTCTGCCAAGGGAAACTCAATTTACCAGTAGCCTGATATTAAGTCCATTGCAGAAAAGTAGCGGGCACCCTCTAATTGGTCCAGAGCGTTGTTGATCCTTGGCAAAGGGTACAAATCATTTTTTGTAATACTGTTGAGCTTCTGATAGTCTATTACTACCCAGTTGGTGACATCCTTCTTTTTTACAATTGGAACAGGCGAAGCCCACGGGCTCTTGGATAGCTCAAGCATCCCTTGTTGTAATAACTTATTGTTTTCTTCAGTAACCACATCTTCTGATGCCCAAGAGCAGCAGATCGGTCAAGACCTTATAGGAGGATGATCCCAAGTGTCCAAGTGATGGACCACCCCCAAGCACACCCTAAATCGTGATCATCAACAGCAAAAATCCCCTTGTATTTCTGAAAATAGCCATTGCTTTATCTTTTTGTTCATCCATCAATCCTGTTAAATTACTCCGCGGGACCACCATTAGTACATCAACCAATGGTTCGAGCAGTAGTCCAAATTCATCCAATGATCCAAAATCATGAACCTGATGGACCTCATCTATGGAATAAAATGTAGATACGCTATAGTTTGGTGGCGGCGGATTTGAATTGGTTCTTTATGCAGGTTTGCTAACAAAACCTTTATCTCCCATGTCCTGGGAGTATAATTCCTGGAGCCACATGCGGCTCAAACCATGTTTGATGATAGAGCCCAATAACTTCCCCATATAACCCACTCAGCACTTCTACCTCTAACTCAGTATTCACTAAAACTTGATGGCCGGAAGGTATGGATATGGGCCCTGCCACTCAAAGAAGTTTCCCTTGATATTCATAAATCTGCTGAGGAAGGGCCCAACTTTTGCGCTTCAGTCGATGGTAGCAAACAGGCCATACCCCATCACTGTAGGCGAGGTTGATATGACTTGTATGCACCAGATCCTTTGGTACTCCCCCTAGTAGTATAGTATATTGGGATTCGCTGACCCAAGATGTCGAGTGTCTCCTCCATCATATTAATGATAGCCCCAAAATGACATAAAAAAGTGGTCCCGATTAATATGTCATAGTGTTCATTTGGTAACACAATCACCTGAGTCACAACGACAATAGACCCAAAGTACAGAGGCAGCGCACTATAAGCTCCCTTGGAGACATTACTTACAGCTCCAGCAGTTCCATAAACCATGTGATGGTCTACGTCAGGTTGCAACGTCAATTTTTGCATTAACTTAGTGGAAACTATGTTGACTGGAACACCAGTGTCTATTATAGCGCGAACTCTATTTTTCACTACAAAAATATCACAGTATGTACACTCAGAATAAGAAGAATATTGATTGTTTAATACATGAACATTTACAGGCTCTCTTTTCCCAAGAAAATTCATAATCCCCTCTCTGACTTGGGGGTATTCTATGACAATGGTATCTACCAGAAGGGCGACGTTTACTCCTTTCAGAGTTGGCGCATCCACAGCGGGATCAAGTTGGTCCAGGGATGCTTGATCAAGCATTTGACAGGCATAGGGTTTTGGTTGATTGAGGGGCTCTTATTTTGCCGCCACTTTAGCTTGAGCTTGGGTTACTACGTTTACTCCTCCAACCAGCTGCTGGTATAGAATTCTGTCATCGTACTGAGGAACTTTTGCAGGATATACTAATATTGATTTGGGGAAATGTTGAGTGTGTATCGCAGATGTAGAAGGTCCCATCTCTACTCTGCTCCATATTTTCCCTGGTAGTATTTGTCTTGTTGTATGTAATTTACTCGGCGATTGTGGCAGAATTTTGCCAAATGACCAGGGCGACCGCATTCATAGCAGTTGACCCCATAGGAACCACATACTGAGTTATCATAAGCAGGTCCAGACTGGAAGGGTTGGGGTCGCTCAGTATACCCAGTTCCAGGTTGGTAAGCCAATTGTTGATGGTCAGCGTAATTGGGTCCAGGTCGATAACTAGGTTGCTGGCGGTTGTCATGGCCAGCTCATTGATGCTGATCAAACTGTTGATTATAATTTGGTCAAGGATGAGGCGCAGAGTTATAGTAAGGCTGAGGATTACTAAACAAAGCTGGAGGCAGACAATAGTATTCTCCAGAATAAGAGAGTGCCATGGCAGTGGTAGTCTTACAATCCGAATTTGGCACCAAAAAGTTAGGAGATACCCAATGTAAAAACTGTACAATCTTAAGCAGAGGTACGTCATTGTCCAGAAGCGGTGAAATAACATTAGAAAGTTCATGATATGGCTTCACCGCGGTGGACATGGCAATGCACACGTCAGCTTCCGCTTTGTACCCAGCTCCAATAAGCACATGGGCTTCTGTTGTGAATTAATCAGCAAACTCAATGAGAGTCTCGTTCTGACAGAATCTGATGGTTAAAATTCCACTTTCCGCTGTGACATTTTTGAGTTTCCTCCAACCAAGCAGAGTACGGTGTCCTTTACATCCTTATAGGAGACAGAACTACTGGGGAGGTAACAGGTAACCTGATTGGCGCTTCCCACGTCCAGAGCAGATATAAGCAACTTAGCCTTCCATTTATTGGAGGTCTTTCTATGGCAAACTCAAACTGTTTAAAGAACCATGGATGTTCATATTACAGTCATATGGGGTATCTTTTTTACATTAATTTCCTCCTTTTGTTTACAGTTATTAGGCCCACACTGAGGAATGGAACGAGACCCAAAAGCAGATTCTCAATGAGGAGTGTGATTAGCAGAAGCTGGGATATTTGTCACTTCCAGGGTAGCATGACTGTCAGTGGTAGGTGGTACAGCCATTACTGGAGGTAAGTGATGTTCCAACTCATATGAATATCCGGTGCTATTATTGGGAGTGTTGCAGCCTTGATCAGTGCTGTCTTCTCCTATGTAGGATGCATATTCTTGATAGTCATCTTTCTCCCATCGAGATGACTGAGAAGGAGTAGAGAATCTTTGTTCTGCATATTGCAGCTGCTGGGTGGTATCATTTAGTTGTTCAGCAAGTTCTTTGTTTTGTAATCCCAAGATTTGCATTTGACTAAACGTACTATCAAGCTGTTGAATGACCACGTTATATTCTTGAAGGAGTTCATCTTGGTTTTTGAGTACTGCATCCAAGATGACTTTGAGTTCCTCATATCCAGCTGTTATGGGGTTCCAGGAAGACTACCCGATGACATGGCCTGAATAAGGCATGGTTGGCGACTGGGGTTCTGGAGTGTTGGGTGGTTGGTCAATGGGCCCCCTGTAGTGAGCACCACTGTTATAATTTTGGGCAGTATCGCTAAGATTCGCCGGGCTATTCACACAGGTTGAGCCCTCTAGACAACGGACAGATGATGTGAAGATTGTCAGTCCTTTGGACGCACTTGATAATATATTAAAAATAGGAGGAATTGCCCTGACAAATTCTTTTTATTTATTTTATAAATACAGCTACGTTTTGCTGTCCCGCTCATCTTACACTAAAAAACCCTACCTCTCTCAATTGCTTATTTTTCTTATATACATCAGCTGCAGGCGATATTATTTCTCATTGCTTGGTTTATTCTATTCCACCAATTTTCCTCAAATTTAGCTTATTATTCTTAATCCGCTGTCACTCTATTTGTAGGCGATTTACTTCATATTTGTCAAATATCAACATAACCTTATCGCCTTATATAGAGGCGATCTAATAAACTCATTATATCTGATGAGACTTGACAATCCCAATATCACCTCATCTCAAGGCAATCAAATATTTGTAGCTGATAATGTGTTTGGCAGTTTCCATTCAGCTGTCCCAAGACTATCATCCAGTCATATCAAAATCGCGGCATTAATTTTAGACTTTTTTATGTCCCTTTTTTAATAATATGATAATATTACCACCACCTCAGGATAGTTTTTAACCTTTAGACCCCAAAGAGGTGATAGTTCACCATTGAAGCCTCTCTAAAGTCATTCTTCTTTTCAGCGCATATAAAGGAAATAAGACTCTTATCCCATACTGCTCTGGGAAAATGACAAACTTTAATTTATGTCTTTCTCTCTGCATAAAGCAAAAATGTATATTTGCCAATACCTGCTAGCCATATCCATTACAGAGAAATATTTCAAGCTGTTCAATGTCCCTAGAGATTTTAGTTGCAAGTATCAGGTAATTATCTTTTGAATGACTAAGTATAGATGTTAATAGTTCAGCATCATTTGATATCCACCATGTTTTACTAGATGAGTTGAGTGGGTGACTTCTGAGGGCTTTGAGAATTCTGGATTGTTGCATCTTAAAAAAGCTGTTTTAGCTCAAGAGCGACCCAACTTTATTTACTCCTAGATTTCAATAGGGACGCGATCTGAAGGGGGGAACATCACCTGTTTAAACTAAATGCATAAAACCCTTATGTGCCAAAATTGTTTTTCCAAATAAGATAGATTAGGATGTCATTCAATAAAATCCTTAACCGCTTTTTCTGATCATGAGTTAGCTCATTACCAAGATGTGATTTTAAAGTTTATATAGAAGGCAAACCTTTTAACCTAAGTACTATAGTATCTTTACTACTATACATTGTACAGTTGTTCAATCAGGAGCAGCTAAATATAAATATTATAAGTTTTAAGACATGATTTTCTGTATAGTAGTTACATTTCTAATGGGGTAGTAATGTTCCCTTTGTAAGCAGGGTCTAAAACCCATGGACATGGATATAATTTGTAAAAAAAGAATTAATGACAAACTATTTCTAGTAGCTGTTTCTAAGTCTTAGTGAGTTAAACTGTTAAAATCATTTGATACCTTAGATTTAATGGGATCTCTATTATTATAGTGTATATTGGGATTCCCTCTTCAGAAATTTCTATGAAAGAGTCCAATTGGTTTTAATTAAAACATAGAATATCAAAATGTACCATAAAGTGTTATGTTTAAGCAGGCAGGTAGGTCATTTCACTCTCCCCTTCTTGTGGGCCTTGTAAGATTAGGGGATACAGTAGCTTAAAAAGAATAGGAATTCTTCCTTATACTTAATAATGTTTCCAAAGACTTGCAGAAATCTGATCTCTAGTAATAAATCATAACTACTGTTGTTAAGGGCCACTGCTGACCCAGATACGACAATATTCTCTACACTTAGGCAGTGCTGATTGAGCCCTATAGATTGAGCGAATATGACCTAAAGATGACATACTCCTGGGTAATATTTAAGTCAGGAGCTAGTTTGATATCTCTTATTACCTCAACAATATTACACTTATTAGAGATTCTGAATCGCCAATAGCAACAATCTTAGCCTCATGTACAAAAATTTCAGAATATTTTACTGAGAATCCAAAGAAAAGAAACTCTAAAATAGAATAAGTAATGAAATGAAAATATAAGAAGATTGAGCGATTTTTTATAAGCTTTTAGGAAATACTATTTTTTTAGAACATAGCAGGATGAAACCAAGGGCATTTGTAATAAAAGGTGAACCATAGGACACCTTTGCATCTATATCAATGTGGACAAAATGAACAAATACCAAGGCGGCGATTGTTATAATATTTTTTTCATCTGATATGGGGTATCTATGGTTAGGTAATAAAACCTGGAATATATGAGGTATAGCACCACCTATAAACACAAGAAATAAAAAATAATATACCCATATGAACAAAGGTTTCTGAAGAATTATCACATTATATGAAAGAAGTGGGGCTTGTGAGGACAGTAGAGCTCAAGTTTGCTTTGGCTAAACCCTCGTTTTCCAATAGAACCACCTGAAGCACAAAGAAAGTAGGAAAATAATAGCTCCAAAGCCCTTTATAAAGAGATGTAAACCTTCTTAAAGGGGTCATGAAGCCACAATGCGCGCCATGATAAATATAATGCTTTTTATAAAACAGAAAACTTAAAACGGCATAATGTAAATGTTTTTTAAAACAGGTGGAAAGGAAAGAGAAAAAAAGGTTATTACCCTCACAAGTAAGAGCACTGGCCTATATATTGAAAAAAAGAGCTTTTGAGGGCATCTATGATGTTCTTGGAAACTGAAACTAAGCTCATGTTGCATGTTTTCTAAGTTTTCACTTGAGAGGAAAATTATAAAAAGTCACAATTAATTGGAGTTGGGAGGGATGAATGGACATTTCATTATTGCTTATCCCTAATTATACTTCCTAAACAAGTCAAAATTTTATAAATTTCAATGCGCTCCACTCTTGGTGGTCATGCGCCTAAATAAACACAAAAATATAGAAATTTAAAAGGTATTTTAAGGAACTAAGAGTAGGGAGGGTCTAAATTATGTCAGTTAGATTAAAGTTCACGGTAAATTGGATTTTAAAGTAAAAATTAAAGTAAAGAGGGATTTGAAATTTGAGATATTGTGTGAACTTTGGTAAAGAGGTGGTGGCATAAAAGTTAAATGGAGTATTTCTGCCATTTTGGCTTTGTAGATGAGTATTTCTCTGAATAAGAGCCAATACTCTCAACATACAAACAGCTAGGCAATGTTGGTGTAGGAGTAATCTTGGAAGACAGTAGGTAGAAGGCTTTGGAAATCCTCAAAGGACTCAAAATAATCAGTCAAAGTACAACTATTCTCTGAGGGAACTCTTGATGAACTTCTGATGAATTCAGAAAGCCAAGTGATTGTGAAGTAAGGTTTACCACAATAAAGCAAACTTAAAAAGATAGAATATCAAAAAATATTTTTTGCGATAATTCCATTCTTCACATAAAAAAATAAACCATCTTTAATGTCTTTAGTGCTTTTACCTTACTATAATTATAGAATTTGGCTTCACAATAACGTCTAAGCTTATATTTACTTTAAAAAAGGACTATATTGAATTTTTCTTTCCCATCAATTTTTGGCCATGATGTAAATGTTTATGGTCTTTAAACCTTTTTCTCCCATCTTAATTTTCCATATTGCCAGCTGAACTTCCATCAAAGGTGCATCTTACACCCACCTCTTATCTATCACTATAGAAAAAATATTGCATAAAATTGAGCAGGCTATTCTCTTATTTTTTCATAACCTTTTAATATACTTGTATAACTATCATAGGCAAAATAAAACTATTTGGGACATTACCATTCATATTATGGAGGGTTCCACTTCATCATATAAGACATCCATGTAAGAATAAATCTTATGAGGATGGGCAACTTTATTGTAGCAAGTTTAGACAACTTTGATAGGGAGCCTACTTCTTTTGAAAACTGATGATGGAAGTTCTTAATCAGATCAAGCACATTGACGCAGTCTCAAGCCATACTTTAACTATTATCTGTCTCCTTGAACCTTTTTTAGAGAATTAGTTGAGTTCAGCTGATTATGAGACAAATGAGAAGCCAAGTTAGCATCAATCTCATTTTTGGCTCATCAATCATAAACACAGGGTCATGCGCAGCTGACATGGAACCAGAATAAGGAGTCAGAAGTCATTAATGTAGCACTTGGAGCACCTTGATGGAGGGTAGGAAGTCAATATGTTTGGAGCTGTCAAATCTTTTGCACAATCTTGAATTAACTAACCCTTTTGGTTTTCTAGCTTCTAACCCAGCTTATTTATGTGTGATTCTTGGCGACCACCATTACTAAATCCCATGGATTGTACTTAAGCCATGGTGGCGAAATCTAATCTGATTTCCTTGAAGATCCTCTTAGCAGTTACCCGATGATACCTTACCTTCTGATGAATATTCAAAAGATCTTTTGTCCATTCATTTTCGCCTCACCTTTTAATTTTAATGGTGTCCTAAGTAATGCTGTGTCTCATCTTTAGTAAAAAGAAAGTGGACAATCCTATGAAAGCGTGGGCCATATTATTAGATTTATACTTGGCTGAGGGAGATGCGACGTCCAATTTTTCAGCTCATCATTTCAAACTTTGAACGAACTTCTCAAACCTGGGTTCACCCTCTATGTCTGGTCATCTGAATGGGAGTAAAAGGAAGTATTTCAACAAGGGAAAAGCAAATTAGTGAGAAAAGAGCTTAACAAACCTGGACATTATCCAGGGACCCTCAGTGCTTATAGTTTCCTTTGGAATCCAAAGCAAGCAGATGATCTTATATATAAAAAATTTTGGAAATCTGAAAAGAAGTGATGATGGTTTGGCAAGAAATAAGATGAAAATCCTGGTGAACCAATCAAAACACCCGTAACAGCATCATATTCTTGTGAGATAAACAACTTAACCACAATGCTACTAAACAGAGGTTTAAGGGCCTTCTATGGCATTAAGAGTAACAGTGAGGCCTACGGGCTTTTGATGAATAGCTTTGACCCAATTTCTTGTGAAGCAAGTTTTGGTAAAACGCGCCACACCTGATGGTTAGCTCTTCCAACTATAGAAATGATGGATTACATCCATCGCTATTCTTTTCCAGGATGGCCTCTGTAGGGGAATTTGATGCGCATGGATGACTTCTTCATGAATGGTTAAAGGGGGAACCACCACTAATATTGATAATGAATTCAACCTAACATTGATAAATCTGACTTAGAGGAGCGCCCTCCTGAGCATAGGTAACCTTATTTTTCAAGTATTCCATGGCAAGTGGCCAATGCTGACGTACATGTCTTGAAAAGTCCAAATCTGCAGGCATAGGAGAAAAGGAAAAATTTGACTAGTTTTAGGTTGAGGCAGCCCTATGTTTTGATCATGTAGAATGAACATGCATGATTGTGGGGCAAGCCATTAATGCGTGATCAGGCACATATGGTGTTTTTTGGTAGAGAGCATATGGCAACTAATTATAATAACCTTTACAAAGTTACCTTTAGAATTAACCATAAACAAAGACTTCAGCCACTAGGACTAGCAGGGGGTCAGATTCTAGGGAGAATGAATATAAAGCAATTCTCAGCGGTTTGTCTGAATCACAAAGGGTCCATAGTTGAGTTGGGCAACGACATATTATATGAAAGTAACTAACTGGGGTTTTCATGAAACTATTGTCACAACTAGCTCTATGACTTTAGGCTTTTTGGCCAAAAGCAACAACAAAACTAATTAACTTGGGCAAATAGGGATTGAGATACAATTTTAGACATTGTATAAATTAACAAATTATGGTGGAATTTGGATTATACAAGTTGTCATGCGTTACTAAGGTTCAAATAATTAATAAAATTTAATATTTATCCATGTTATTAAAGGTATTATTGAAATGTATAAAACAGATTAGATGTTCTTTAATATCAGCAATCATGATGGAATAATCAGGTGCTGCTGCTGATTGAATTATCTTTATGATGGTTTTGAAATATGTAGATTCAGTTTATTCCAGCAGATTGCTTTTTCAGGCACCCTTGCCAACTAATAAACTTAAATCCAGCTTTTACAATTGTCATTCAGTCCTATTTAAGCTCTTCAAGCCAGTCAATTAGCTATTTATATTTATTATCTGGTTTCAGAGTAACAGGGATGAACCCAAATGGTTTTTTATTTGATTTACTGGCGACTTAGACTGAGGACCAAACTATTATTAATATTTCAAGTTTTTAGGGACTACAAGAAACTGAAAGCTGAAAAAACTCACACTAATTGATAAGGTTTTTGGTTGATGAAGCTGTGGGTTTTTCATTTATGTTTGTAGCTGACGTTGCCAAGGATTTTTAATTTAGATTTACTTGTGGAATATGCTAAGGTTCTTTTGCATGGATGGATGACGTGTTTCTGATGGGTTGCCTTAATGAAGTTTAAGGTTGAAGGCTTGTTATGTTTAAAACTTCCCCAGAATCCAATATAGTCCCAGACACTGAAAATTAGTTATTTGGGCTGATCAGCTATAAAACCCCCACCTTTATATCTATATAAATCTTTATTTGCCTATTAATATATTAAGGTGATGCGCTACTGTATTTTTTGAGTAGGCAAAAGATCTTCAACGGATAGATGCTAGGTGAAGCATCTAGGGAGTGGTCAGTGCTACCACTACCCCCTGGAGCTACTTTGAACCTATGAGCAGATTACCAATTGGCTGCTTAATAATGATGGAACATAGAAGTGAGTACTCCTGTGTAGGGGTCACAAGGATCATCAAGTTCATCCTGTGGAAAGTTGATGGGGTTGGTCTAATGATGTTGGTGCTCCCCCTAAAGGAGTTATGGGCGTGTTGGTTGAGGAGTTGCTGCTGAGGACAAGTTATGAAGGGTTGCCATTGATGGAAGTGTAGCAAGGAGTCAACAGTTCTCATTCTGTTGATCCTGGAACACTAGCCAAGTTCTTAAACCATTTAAAAAATATAGATTTTCAACATCTAGTATATATGGGACTAAATCTTCTTTGTTGTTTCTCACTTTTGCACAATAGGCCAATTTTCATTAAAATAAATTCTTTTTTTGCTCATTTTATTTTATATTTTATATTCAATAAATCTCTTGAAGCCATCCAGTTGCTTTGAGCATCCTCCACCAATTGTTGAAATAATTTACTCCAAAGGGTAACTAATCATTTTGGGCCAAACTTTTTCTGATGAAAAGCACCTTATCAATCTTGTTTTTATCATCCAATAGCTCAGAAAACATTTGTTAACTTTACCTGGAAATTATCCTCATTTTGTGCAGAACTGCGCAACAGAAAAGTATGAGGCATCAATTGATACAATAAAAGAATTTGTTGGGGTTTTCATGAACATCAATGATTTAAAAAACAGATCAAATTTAAGCACTAAACGCTATATTATAATTTTATTCCAAAACAGAGTTTTATCACCAGAGGCTGCTTAAATGGAGACACCAAAACTACCGTTTGAGGTTAAGTATTTTAAGAAAGTTCACGTTTTCAGGAAAGTTTACTATCCACCTAACAAATGGGAGTAGCCAATCACTTATTGCAGCCTCCTTGTCCAGGGGCATTATGTGACAATTTTCAAAGATTATATTTCTTAAAAAACCTGATAATATGAAGGTTCCTACTTGTTAGTTTAATAGTGAGGCTAGCTTGGGTAAGATGTATAAGGACTGCAGCCAGGTGTGTGGCAAGAGAAGTTTTGTCAGGAGAAAGCACTATTGTATTATTTATATATACAATTGGTCATACACTAACAAGATCATTTAGAAAAGAATCTAACTTTGAAACAAGTGTGGATTTTTTTGGCCAAATGGAATCATGCAGTATTATAAATGCCTTTTCTGATTCAAAATGTCATTCAAAATTCTTGGCCGCCCTTAATCTACAATTGGTTAGGGGCGTTGTGGCAATTCAATTTAGAGAACACCTTATCATTTTCCTTGGTTTGGGTGCCCAGTGATTAAATATGATCTCAATGACCATTGTCTCCCAAGTTTGATCTTAGTATATGAACTTGGGTAGGGAAGGATTTATGACTGTAATACTTTTTGTTCACTAATGCCCCAAACCAAATTCAAGTAGAAAAGAAGTCTTAGGAGTTCCTGGCCTATCATAACGCCACATGGGAAGATTTCTAGGTGTAAGGCTTCCTTTTTTGTAACTCAATGGTGATGTGCTCAATAAACCTGACAGATGGTACTTGTTTCAAGTTAAGGCTTTCACAAGTTTTTTAAGGTTCCAAGTCACACTTAGGTCCTGTCATGGTTAAATGACATGATAGTGGGGCCAACCCTAAGGATAAGGCTGGGAGACAGGAGGCCCAGAAGGTGAAGCTTTAGGCCCTCCCTGACCTCAGGCAAACACTAGACCAACGCTGGGTACAACCCAAATATTTCCAGGTTGGTATTAGTAAAGTGCTGAACGCCCAGCTTGTTTGTTGGCTCAGGTGTTAAAACGAATGGTTATTTGATTAACAGTGATGGAACTAATTGGTTGATTGAGGAATGGGTATTCGACCTGTTCTATTTATGAAACTATGCGTTCAGGTCAGATCCAACTTCAATCAATTACTCAAGTGAAGTCAGTTTTGGTGTATTCTACCAATTTGGAGGGTAGTGTTTGCCTATTAGTAAATTGGTGCTTGGGCTCACTTCAGCAAGCCCTAAATTTCCCCAACAAAGTTTAAATCTGTTTTCCATAACCAACATTCCTTGTTGGTCAACTTTCCCAATAAATTTTCCCAATCTTACTGTTTTTATTAAATGATATTTTGAAGGATCCTGTGTGCAGACCCCTTTGAGTAGGTCTTGCATTACACTAAACATTTTTACTTTAAAGATGACGAGAATATCCCCTAGTGCACCATTGGTTTGCCCAGATACCCTCCAACCTGAGATGTTTACCCCTTCTTTCCCTGTGCACCGCATCTCTTTTAGTTGGTTTTATATTGCACTCCTTTGCTTCAGTTATTATTGTTCAAGAACCCTCTGCTGGGCTCTAGTAGCTTTGGTATTAACGGCTAGTTTCCTTGCATTGGCTCTGTGCACCGTGCACCACCACGCTGAAAACAGGAGAGTTATAGACACTCTCCTTACATTAGTCAACCAACCTTTCAATTCTATGTACATGAACTTTTTCTATGTGGAACTTTTCCGAGGTGTAAATGGTGGGTGCCAGGTGTGGGCTTCAGCTGTGGTCAGCCACACTGATGTTTCCTATTTTTCCCGAAGGTTGGAGCAAGTTCAGCGTTATTATGGTTGCCTCCAACTGGAAAGTATCCACCCTTCATGATTGTACCTGGTGGATATGGACACTTTGAGGTCTGAAAGTTATGCTTCCCTGACTTTCCACCAAAATTGTCAATTTCAATTTAAATAAATAAGCTTTCCTTTGACAGCGCGTTCAGATGATGCCAGCAGAATTGGCACAGATGGCCTGGGGGTGTTGGCCCTTGATAACATCAGTTATTCTGTTGCAGTTAAAGGATTAGGGTCATTAATGTCTATAAACAAGATTATGATGATTGTTTTGATTCTAATATGACTGGACGATAATCCTGGGACAGTTAGGGCGGGTTGAGATGAATCCACTGTAATGAGATTAGTTATGATTATTTGAGTGCCTCAAGATGAGGCGAGATTGAATTTAATGGATTAATTATTGGATTGCCTCGAAATAAGGCAATCAGCAATGTTGACATTTGATGAATACAAATTAAATCGCCTACAAATTAAGCAATAGGGAATAAAAGAATAACTAACCAAAATGAGGAGAATTGGTGGAACCAAATAGCCCAAGCAACGAGTGTGGTATCATCTGAAGCCTTATATGAGCAGGATGAGCGATTAAGAGAGTTTTTTGGTTAGTAGGGAAAAAGAGAGCAAGATAGAGAGGATCTGAGGAGCTTATTATATTAAAATAAAGTATTGTAGTGGGAGCTAATGCCTCATAGTTATTATTTTAACGTTTATACTGTTGTTACAAAGGGCCACGATCATCATATCATTGATCCTATTGCTCAGTGGGCTAAACCCTGTGCAAACCTTTTATGGCATATCCCTAGGATTCCGCCGAATTACAACAGTGGTGCTCACTACAGGGGGCCCATTGATCAGTAAAAAATAATAAAACTCAAGTCGCCTGCTATGTCTCACCTAGGTTGCTTTGAAAAGAAATCTGCACAACACAATAGTACTGTTGCATATGAGGAGTTGAAAGTTGCATTAAAATCGTGCTCAAAAGTAAAGATGAGCTGCTCCAGGAAGTCTGCTGTGCTCAGCTGCCGCCCTTTGATTGCAAAGGCAATATTCATAGATTCTTTCGATGATTTGAGTTTGCAACTGAAGGTGCCTTAGACCAGCGCAGGGCGAAACTGTTAATATCCACCTTAGATGTTGGAAGTGCTGATCAAGTTGTTTGTTACCTTTCAGAAAGTTCTGCTACTTACCAAAAAGTCAAGGAGATGGTGATACAGTTGTTCGGCGGAAAAGCAAAGATATCACAGTGGAAAGCCAAGTTCCTAACCATTGGGTTTCAACGAAATGAGATTCTCACCACATTTGCTGAGCAATTTATGGCGGAAGCACATGTTTTGATTTGGGCTGGGATTCTAGCTAAAACTGATGTATGCATTGCAATGGCCTCTGCGGTGAAGCCATATCCTGAGCTTTACAATGTTATGGCATCATTGTTAAAGGATGATATACCTCTTCTTAAACTTGTTCAGTTTGTACGTCAATTAGCTGAAACTTTCCCTCCACCCAATATTGAACGGATTCCCACTGTCACTGAGGCCTACCCTAACCATGGGGAGGAAAGCAACCAGTTAATGCATATCATGCTAGGCTACTCCCCGCAGCTCACCATCTGTCCCATAACTGTTGAGCAACAACTGCCCAATTACCACTTTGGCCCTAACTATGCTGATTGACAGCAGGCAGTCTACCAATGTGGGTCTGGTTACACCAATCATCTTTGGAATAACTTTCCAAATGGGCCAACTTATATTAAGCACAGACATAGGCCCTATGGAGTAAGTTGCTTTAATTGCATTTGCACCAGGCACATGGGACAATGGTGCCCCAATTGACAGATCCCTCGCATACAACAGGATCAAGGTTATCAGGGAAAAGTTGGAGTGGAGTAGAGATGGGACTCTCTACTTCCACTATCTCAAAGTCATACGTCCCCCCTGAATCCATTGTATTGAAGGAAGTAGAAGCCTCCCAGTATGATGATACACTCCTCTACCAACAGCCAGTTGGGGGAGTAAATGTACTGACCCAAGCACAATTCAAAAAGATGGCTGACCCAGGGTTTCCAGAGCAGTCAAAGCCTTACACTTGCCAGATGTTTGACCAAAATCTGTCAGACCAGCTAGAACCATCTGCGGATGTGTTATCTCTAAGAGAAGTAGAGGTCTCCTTTCCAGTGGATTCTATTATAGCAGGATACCCCAAATCCGGTGTAGGTATCATAGGATTCCTGGGAGAACGTGAACCGCTGAATGTACATGTAGTAAATAACTGACATTCATTGTACTTGTAGTGCACTTACTGTGACGTGGTGGTAGCCAAAACCCATGTATGAGCTATAATTGATATGGGCGCTCCTGTTAACATTATCTCCACTAAGCTGGTGGCAAATTTGGCTTTAAAACCTGACATAGAACACCGGATGGTGTATGGGATCTCAGGAACAGAAACCACAGTCTCCAAGGGAGCGTAAAGTGCACTTCCTTTGTTGTTGGATCTGTTGTTATTATGGCACCAGCGGTAGTATTACCAAATAGTAACTATGATCAGATGATTGGGATGGCGTTTATGAGACACTATGGGGCTGTCATTGACATGATTGAAGAGACCCTAGCCATCCTGGGACAATGGATTCTCATCTATTTTACTTCTATGGGAGTGCCAGATGACCCAATCCGCTCTAGTCAAATTAATCTCACATATAGCAATGGTGTGATACCTGTAAAATATTGGTGAATGAAGCAGAAGACCCGAATGCTCCCAACCTAGATTTGAAAGTACAAAGGGATTCCATTATGAGCTGCAAACGCTTTTACTATCCCTTCTGGGCATCAGGTCAGAATTGGAACAGATTTTGAAATTGATATACCAGGCGGTCTTTATGGAGAGGTTGTGGGGCCCTATCAACAATAACAACTCAAACATCATATTGCTCCTGGGTTACTGTTACCTGGGCAGGGGAAGCAAAAGTGTTGGTAGCAAATCTGCAAAAGGAAGTGATGAAGGTTCAGCGGCACCAAGTGGTAGCTTACCTGCATTTGATCCCAATCAATGAGGTCCACCATATACACAACTTTGGTTCATGGGAAGATCTCAGCTTGCCTTTAAAAACCACCTTTGGCGTAATGAATGTGGTTCCTCGGGAGGCGCTCACTGGTCTATCAGAGGATCATAAGGACAGGGTGATGGATCTGTTCAAAAAGTATCGCAGCATTTTTACAACTGATGATCACAACTTGGGCTGCGCTTGCGGGGTTGTGCATTGGGTGGAAACAGGAGACCACCTCCTATCAAGTCACGGCCTATCCATCACTCAAAGGCAGCGGAAGAAGTTGTGTCTGCAGAAATAGATACATTGGTTGAACAGGGAATGTTGGAGCCATCAAAAAGTCCTTGGGCATCCCTGGTACTAATTGTCAAAAAGAAAGATGGCTCCAATCGAGTAGTAATTAGTTATTGGAAGCTTAACAGAATTACAAAAAATATTTGTACCCGCTTCCATGTACTGATGACGCATTAGATCAGTTAGGTGGGGCCAAGTATTTCTCTGCTATGGACTTGATATTGGGGTACTGGCATATCAAGTTGCCCATGGCGGAAAAAGAAGAGTGCGCTATAATCACCTCAAAAGGATTGTTCCAGCCTACACATATGCCACAGGGTTTGTGCAATGCTCCCGCTACGTACCAGTGGGCTATGGATACTATTTTGGGTGACCTAAAGCTGTCTTGCGTTCTTGTCTAACTTGATGATATCAACTTGTTTTTGTGAACATTCACGGAGCATCTTGAGCACCTGGAGCAAGTGTTCCACCGCCTGGCTGATGCTAATATCAAGAATAAGCCCCAAAAGTGCCACTTTTTCAAGGAACTTTTAGAATATCTCAGCTTTGTGGAAGACTCCAAAGGGCTTAGCCCTCAGCCAGCTAAGGTGGAAGCCATCCGTAAGATGACTTGGCCAAGCAATAAGCGGGTTATCCAGGTGTTCTTGGGGTTTGATCAGTTACTACCAGTGATTCATTCTCAACTTCAGCTGTATTAGGGCTTCACTCTTTGTGCTACTTAAGAAAAATGCAGTCTTCCAGTGGACGGATCGATGTAAAACCACTTTTGATGTATTACAAACTGCAGTAGCTAGCGCACCTGTTTTGCAATACCCCAATTTCAAAAAAGAGTTTGTTGTGAAAATGGATGCTTCGCTTTCTGCTGTAGGGGCTGTGTTATCCCAAAAGAACGATGATGGTGCGGAGCACTCCATTGCATATTGTAGCCACAGTTTAACTGAGCCTGAATAGAATTACACTGTGACTGAGAGGGAGTGTTTAGCAGTAATCTATGCATATAAGCAAAACCGTGTCTACCTTCATAGGGTGAAATTCAAAGTGGTAAAGAAACATGCCTCCTTGCGCTGGCTAAAGAATCTGCGGGAACCTGAAGGGCGGCTTGCATGATGGGCTTTGAAGCTCCAAGTGTATGATTATGAGATCATACATCGACCTGGGGCGAAGCATCAGAATGCGGACTCTCTTTCCCAATTACCCGCTGTCACCATTACAGCGGATGTGGCGGACATAATGTATGAAAAGATGATTGTGGGCAAATATCAAGATGAGCCACTGCCCGTGATCAAAGTGTTAGATGGGCTTAGGCAGGATACCTTCTAGCGCAATGGGGAATTATATAAGCGGATTGGGGAATCAACACTGAGTTTCTCAAAACCCTCTGCTCAGTTTGCAATAATTATGGATACCCATAAATGGTAGGTCATGGAGGGTTGAAAAAGCCGCTGGAGTTCTTGCGACCCTGCTACTATTGGGAAAGTATGCACTACGATGTGTTTGAGACAGTTGGTTGTTGTCATCAGTGCCAAGTGGAGAAACCATTCCACCAAAAACCACCTACCAGTTAGTTAAGCCTTAGTTCGCATGGCATAAAGTTTCATTAAATGTGGTGGGGCCTCTGCCAACTGGCACAAACTTCTCCAAATATATAATAGTTGCCATTGATCATTTGACAAGATGGGTGGAAGCAAGGGCTATCAAGGATTTGGGGGCTGTCACTACCGCCAAGTTCATCCTGGAGTGCGTCATACAGCATCATGGTTGTCCTCAATTTATCCTAACAGACAACGGAATCAATTTCACATTTCATATATTGGCCAAGTTAAATGAGCTCATGGCAATCTGCGGGGTTTTAACTACCCCCTACCACCCTGAATCTAATAGTATGATGGAACGGGTCAATGGGACTTTGCTAAATATTCTACACAAGCTCATAAATGAGCAGCTGTCAAATTGGAGCACCCTTTTATCCACCGCTGTCTTCACGTACAATATCAGCTACCACTCAGCAACCTGTAAGAGTCCATTCCAATTGCTCTATGGACGACATCCAGCGCTTCCTGCATTGATTTACTCCTGCATTGAGGATACTGGTGGAGTCAAACCTCACCCATTATTTGTCTACCATAACGAGCACGCTGATCAAGCTCCAAACTGAGGCATATTCTACTGTCTTGGCAAGAAAGTTTGGGATCATGTGGCTGACCAATGTAGATGCTGCAGTCTTCCACAGTTTGGGGTAGGGGAATTGGTCCTGTTTCATGACCAACATGGGTTTGGAAGAAGTAACAATCTCGCCAGAATATGGAGCGGACCATTTGAGGATATTGAGAAAACCGGGGTTGATGCCTACACCATTAAGGAACCTGTGGTGGGTCAAATTATTAACTGGTACATGTGAAGTTCCTCCGACCATACAAACAATAAGAGTCTTATCATCCAGTCAAGGAGGGGTAATGTTATGATTTTGATATGACTGGACAATAATCCTGGGACAGTTAGGGTAGGTTGAGACGAATCCGCCAAAATGAGATTAGTTACAATTATTCAAGTGCCTCGAGATGAGGCGAGATTGGGATTTAATGGATTAATTATTGGATTGCCTCGAAATAAGGCAATCAGGCAATGTTGACATTCGATGAATACAAATTAAATCGCCTACAATTTAGGCGATAGGGATTAAAGAATAACTAACCAAAATGAGGAGAATTGGTGGAACCAAATAGCCCAAGCAACGAGTGAGGTATTATCTGAAGCTGCTGTATATGAGCGGAATGGGCGATTAGGAGGGTTTGTTAGTTAATAGGGAAAAAGAGAGTAAGATAGAGAGGATCTGAGGAGCTTATGTATTAAGATAAAGTCTTGTAGTGGGAGCTAGTTCCCCATAGTTATTATTTTAGCGTTTATTTTGTTGTTACAAAGGGCCACAATCGTCATATTGTTGGTCCTATTGCTCAGTGGGCTAAACCCTGTGCAAACCTCTTACAGCGTATCCCTAGGATTCCGCCAAATCACAACAATGATAATCTTATCCAAACCTCTGAGCCATTTCTTAGCTTTTATGGCCTGGATTATAACCCTATTCCAGTATAATAAATAACCCTGAGAACCCTCGTTTGACCTCAACCATGATCCGTGGCACTCAGGAAGTGGAGGAAGAACTTCGTTTTGATATGATAAAGTATATGCCTCTGCAGAAGGCAAGGTGAGGTATGTGGCCTCAGTAGTAAGAGTGGCCAACTATTTCTCCCCCTTCTATGATTCCAAAACATACCCTGATGGCGTGCTAGAGCCAGAGAAAGAATTCTCTAATGAAGTGTTGGCGTTTTCTGTTTTTAAATAAAGACCATTTGTGGTATTTTCTACTAACGGCTATCCTGTCCTCCCCTTTAGAAAAATTCAGCACCACTATTCTTGTGGATACTGGTGCCATGGAAAACTTTATGGACCTGAGACTAGCCAACTACCTTGGGCTGAGTTACTTGCCTGGTGGTATGGTTAGGGGAGGGGCGTCCCAAGGTATTCCCACTCTGAAGATCATTGGGATAGTGGACTATCAGGTTGGCAAATACCACTTGTCAAACCTTTACAAGCTTTCAAAAACCTCTTATACCCTATCATTTTGGGTGTGGAGTGGCGGCGGAAGTTTGACATTAGAACCAACTTGAAAGAGAATACCCTATCTCTAACAGTAAAGAATGGTCGCACACTAGTTGTTCCTTTATCTGAGGCTGACGCTCAGGGCGACTTGCCCCACTGGCCCCACCTTCACAACCTTAGCCTTGCCTCTATGCTGAACCCCACTGTGGTAGTTCCCCTACCTTCTTGTTTGGAGGGTTTGGAATCTTCCTTTGATGCAGCTTCAGCTGACGCACTACCTGATCAATCTGAGTATGACTGTGACTTCAACCTTACTGTGGATATGGTGCGTATATCTCTCCCATTTAGCCCTTGACCATCCGGGAGGAAGAGGTGTTAGATGTTTGAGTGAAGGAGAAGTTAGACAAAGGTGCAACTTTTCAGCAGACCTCTCCTGTTTGCTCCCCACTTTTCTTTCTTAAGAAGGCTGATGGTACTCTACGCCCCTGCATAGACTATGGTAACCTTAACAACGTTACTGTACCAGACCTCCATCTCATCCCTTTTAATTCACAGATTGCGTGCTATTTGGAGAAGGAGAAGGTCTTCTCCAAGATGGATTGCCTCAATGCGTTTAATCATATTTGGATTAAAAGGGGCAAGATTGGTTAACCACATTCCATACCAGAAAAGGGATTTTCCAGTATCAGGTCATTCCCTTTGGGCTTAAGAATGCCCCCGCTATCTTTCAACGCCACATTGATGCAGCGTTGGGGGATTTGTTAGGGTTATGTGCGGTTGCCTACTTGGATGATATCTTGTGTTTTCCCCCAATCCGGAGTCCCATGCAGTCTATTTTCTGCAAGTGGTGGAGAGTTTAAAGGCAGCCAGCCTTACGCTGGAGATTAACACTTGTGTATTTCTTTAAGTCCCAAATTAGTTTTCTGATCAACGTAAAGTTTGACCAATGACATATAGTTACTCCAGACAAGGAGAAGCTATTCGTGAGTGGCCCACCACACCTCAGTCAAGGAATTGAGGAGCTTTTTGGGGACGTGTACGTTCCTCAAGAAGTTCACTCCCAATCTTTCTGAGGTGGCAGCACCCTTATATAAGGCTAGTGGTGCCAAGGTGCTTCAGTAGTCCCCATTTTTGAGGATGCTTTCCAAGCAGTGAAGTGCACCCTGTTGTCCACGTCTGTTCTTCGCCATGTCAAGACTTTAAAAGAGTTCATTGTGTCTTCTGATGACTCCAACTTTGCCATAGCGGCTGCCTTGTTACAAGTAGGCGAAGATGGGATAGAGCATCCGGTGTGATATTTTTCTAAAAAATGTCTTTGCCAGAGTTAAATTACGCCGTTTAAGACAAGGAGTTACTAGCAGTGGTGGAGGCGCTGTCTTACTGGCGTCACCAAATGCATGGCTCCACCCAGCCATTCCGCATACATACAGATCACCATGCCTTGTTGTATTACGCGCCCCTCACGTCCTAACCTCACGGCAGACCCGTTAGCATAAGAACCTTGCCCAATTTGCCTTTTCTTATGAGTTCACCAAGGGCAAGGATAATAGTTCGGTGGATACTTTTAAGCCGCAACCCTGCTTTAGCTACTGATCCAAAGGAGGTAGAAGTTCATAACACACAGGTGATGATTCCGCCAAGTAAACTTGTGTCTCAACTTCCCTCTCCCCCGGCCAACAGTTTAGTGCTTGCACCTCTGGAAAATGTGGAAGAATATAGTATGTTCAAAAAGGTAGTCCTTTATCAGCCGCTATCAGCTGAATATACTATGGTACTTGCAAAGAGCGCTTTGAATCCAAAGGATCTATCCAGGGGCTATCACGTGAAGGAAGAGATGGTGTGGTTTCAGGGACGCCTATGGGTTCCTGTTGGACCACTGCACCTGGAAATCATCCAGGACCATCATGATGGACTCACCATTGGTCATCCTGGTAAAGAAAAGACGTTGGAGTTAATACGACGCACATACAATTGGAAGGGCTTGCCTGCTCAGTTGGGGTGGTATTGTAAAGAGTGCCTGATTTACAATCAGATAAAACCCAATCAGCAACCTTTAGTGGGGTTGTTGATACCGGTCCATAAGGCTGAAGGTCCATGAACTTCCCTATCAGTGGATTTCATTGTAGAGTTACCTGCCTCTGATGGTTATGATGCCATCATGGTGGTGGACCGTTTTACGAAGTTCTTCCACTTTATTCCTTGCAGAAACAACAATAACCGCGGCTGAGATGGCTAGGCTCTTCGTCACTCATGTGTTTGCGCTCCATGGGGTTCCCCAAGAAATAATCAGTGACTGGGGAACCCAGTTTACCTCCGTCTTTTAAATAATTGTGTAAGACTCTTCAGATTCACCCCTGCCATTCAACTGCATATCACCCTCAATCAGATGGTCAGACTGAACGAGTGAACCAGTGCTTGGAGCAGTTCCTGCTGTGTTACACCGACACAGATCATTCAGATTGGGTTTCTCACCTTCCTATGGCCCAATTTAGTTATAACAACATTTTTGCATTCTTGTATCAGTTGTTCCCTTTTTTACCAACCATGGCTTTAGCCCCGCCTATAACATGGAGCCCAGCTGTGATAGAAGGTTGAAGCGGTGGTGGACTTTGCCAAGGCTATCAAGAAGGTCCACCAGGGGGCTTCCACAACTTTGGAGGTGGCAATGCAAGTTATAAGGAGAACTCTGATGGTAAGCACAAGTGGGTTCAGCGTATAAAGAAGGGGATCTCGTGATGCTTGATGCTCGTAACATCCCTATTAAGCAGCCATGCAAGAAGCTAGGCCCTAAGAGGATTGGACCTTACCGCGTTGTTAGAAAGGTGGGCCATGCCTCATACCAGCTAGATCTTCCCTCTTTGTTTTAGATCTTCTCTGTCTTCCATGAGAGCAAATTGATGTTGTTTGAGGGCCCCCACCAGAGACTTCTGAGGCCTATCTTGTGGATGGGGCGTCAGAGTGAGAAGTAGAAGAAGTAGTAGCCTCATGCCGTGTTAAAAGAAAACTTGTGTACCTGGTATCTTAGAAGGGCTTTGACATTGCAGAGAACAGTTGGGTTCCAGCCACGACAGTGTGCATGCCCAAGATATGATTGAAGCCTTCCACAAGAGTTTCCCCCAGGCTTCTGGATCTCAACCCAAACCGAACGTTGCCTCCATGAAGTTGTCCCAGCCCACAAGAACTTTTCTCCTTGCGCAAGCCCCTGGAGGGGGTTGAGCCCCATCAGGAGGAGAGGGTAATGTCATAATCAAATGACATGATAGTGGAGACCAACCCTAAGGATAAGGCTGGGCAACAGGAGGCTCAGAAGGTGAAGCTTCAGGCCCTCCCTGACCTCAGGCATACACTAAACCAACGCTGGGTACAAGCTAAATATGCCCAGGTTGGTATTAGTGAAGTGCTGAACGCCCAGCTTGTTTGTTGGCCCAGGTGTTAAAATGAATGGTTTATTCAATTAACATCGATGAGACTTTTTGGTTGATTTATGAACAGGGATTCAAAATTCGTTCCATTTACAAAACTATGCATTTGGGTCAGATCCAACTTCAATTAATTACTTGAGTGAAGTCATTTTAGGTGTATTCTACCAATTTGATTGGTAGTGTCTGCCTATTGGTGAATTGGTTCTTGGGCCCACTTCAGCAAACCCCAAATTTCCCCAATGAAGTTTAAATCTGTTTTCCATAACCAACATTCCTTGTTGGGCGACTTTCCTTGAATTTTCCCCGTTTTACCATTTTTATTAATTGATATTTTTAACAATTCTGTGCGTGGACCCCTTCAAGGAGGTCTCACACTACACTAACCATTCCAATCTAAACATGACGAGAATATCCCCTAGTGCACCGTTGGTTTTCCCAGGTACCCTCCAACCTGGGACATTTACCCCTTCTTTCCTTGTGCACCACATCTCTTTTGGTTGGTTTTTATCGCACTCCTTTGCTTTAGTTATTATTGTTCCAGCACTCTCTGCTGGGCTCTAGTAGCTTTAATATTAATGGTCAGTTTTTTTTTCGTTTGCTCTGTGCACCATGTACCACCACACAGGAAGCAGGAGAGTTATAGACACTCTCCTTACAGGTCCCATCAACTTGAATGTTCTTCCTATGTTAAGTGCGGCAAAGGCAATTATTGAAGCCAAGGTACTTAAAGGGTTTTATATAAAAATGGCATTTTTAGAAAAATAGCTTTCAGGCTTCTATATGTTGCTTTTAACAATATGATCCCCTATAAGAAAGATGATAATTACAAATAATACTTGAGGGGTATCTGAATCTAGGCTATTCATTTATTTTTGCTTCTAGGTTCATGAATGGCTTTTAAGCATAATTTTTGTTAGAATCCTGTCACTTTTGTGCTTGCAGGTGCTGGGGGCAAGGATTTCAATGACCTGCAGCTTATTCAAGATTTTACTCTTATCTTCTATCAAAGCATTCTTAGGGGGAATTTCCTGAAAATTAAATTTAAATGTAACAAATTTAATAACAATAATAATAAGATATTGTACTTTTTATAGTATTTTTATTAAGTTAAAACTGGGGTAAAAAGTGATCCTCCATTGTAATGGTGACTCCTTGTATATAAGGTAAGTTAGGGCTAATAATGAGAAGGATGGCAGAATTTAGAATAGGCGAGGGGGCTTCCCAATTTGAAAAATGACTATTTAGCCTAATCCCTCGCTGGAAAGCCATGTCATATTAGTAGAGCTTAGACTTTAGATGGGATTGACTCCTGGAATAAAATATCTATGTGGCAGCAGTTTAATATAATTGTGCCAATCAGCCATCTGGAAAGGGTTTCTTTTTTAATAGTCACACCAAACCTGAGCTGGTGCTAGGGCAAAGTACCAGAGGGCTGAACTTAGCCACTGGGGTTGCAAAACACCCATGCTGACTAGATTAGGGGTTTTTGGTGGAAGGGTAGGAGTAGAAGGAATGCTCCAATTAGAAGGATTCCACTGAAAAACAGTTTTTTGGCTATTACTAGATATATTACTGTCAGAATTTTAACCAGATGAATCTTTTAATAGTATCTAAATTTGGGGTTTTGGTCGGTCATGCATAATTGCCAGCTAATTGCCTAGTTTGATACTATTTAATGGTATAAAAATAATAATCGTTTTAGGCTCAGCGGATTCCCAGTTCAGCGCTACTATCAAATCATGACTGTGGGAATTTCCAGTAGAATGCTGCTGTATTCAGTTACCAGCATTTAACAAATAATTCAATGACTATAGTTTGAGTCAGTGAAATCTTATCCCTGCGCCAACTGCCATAAGAAATGATTGTGGGATTTTCTGGCAGAAAGTCGAAGTAGTCATTATCAATCATTTATGAATTTGCAACTAATTTGGAGTACTGGCGACTAATGCTGAGGATGCTCAATGTCTATTTAATTATGAATTTATATACAATTGACCAGCGACTTATGCTGAGGATGGATTAACCTAATTCAATATTTGGTGATCAGATGAGCAGATCTAGTTGGAATTGCTATGATGATGTATGAATAAAAGTTTATGATCTGATAGAGATTTGGAATCTAGAGGCTGATGGTTTATCTGGCAGATGATTGGCCAAAGAGCACTTGGGCACAGTAGCCCTAGAAGTAATATAAATAGTCAATTTATTCCCTTTTAATAAACATCTCTCTTGCACCATTCTTACTTTTACTTTATAGTGCTAAGGCCTGTGGGGTAAAAGTAGATAGGTTAGGGATCCCCAAAATGGCATGGGTGACATGTCAAGGGGTTACCCGGTGCTGCTGGCCCTGACGCCAATGAAGGCAAAATAGCAAAGGGCCACCAGTCTTCATACTGGTTGGCCTGGCATACTAGCGGAGCCCAAAGTCAATTTTCTGAAAATTACCAAAGAACTACTCTTTACCCCATCTTAAACATGTAAATGGCCAACAATTTTGATAAGTAATAGAGGTACTATAAAGAATGTAAACCTGTCAAAACATTATATCACTTAAGTCATTCATCATGAAGATTCCAGATTCTTACTCATTTGAGAGTGTGACTTAATTTTACAGCCTAGTATATAAACTGATGTATTGGTAATTTGACATTTGGATAATTCTTTGCTTTTGCTAGTTAGGATTTTGCTTTTGGTACTTTGGGCTCAATTTGTTCTGATGGTGATTTCCTAATATCAAGTTGAGACTTACCAACCATTGATTTTTATATAATGTTGATTGATAGGAATTCTCCAATCCCCTTTCTGGTCTAGGTGTTGATTCTCATGTGGAGTTTAGATGATCAATAAATTTTTATAATAACTAATACTCTGGTATTTAATATCATGCTTTAAGTTCATTTGTCGTGGAGTACTGAAGTAGAAAAGTCAATATACTAAAAGCTAGTGAATCCAGTTGCTGAAGATTTAATTGAGTATTCATAGCCTTTATATGTTATAGTGTATGTTCATCTTTTATGAGATTTAATTTTATTCCTCAGGTGCTATGCAATTGGGGTTGTATAAGATTAAGTCAGAAATCTTGAAAGTGGGTAAAGGTTGAGGGTTGCATTTTCTGCTCAGCCTTCTCTTGTAACCGTTTTAGCTAGGTTTGTCATTGCCTCCAATTAAAGTTAAATAATCTTTTCAAGCTAAACTTATTATAATTTTCTTAGGCTCTTCATTATTATAAATTTTTACTTTTTAAGCTAATAGAACAGCGATTATATGTTCTATTCCATGTAAGTCATTGGAAGGAGACATTTCAATAATATGAAGGAAAATTATCCTGTAAGCCAAAAACACACTTGATAAATATTGTTCCCAGTTTAATAAATTTGAATTAGTCAGCTTTTCAATATTTTAACTAGCGTTCCATTCACACTCTCTACACTCCCACCAGTTGAGGGTGTTGTATGGTTTGAGGATAGTTACCAGGTTATATTCTTGTACCTAAAGATCTCACAAGTTTAGAGTGAAGTTTTTCCTAATATGCATAGTATCTGCGGGCAACCGTGCCTAGTATATGTATATTGATATTATAAAACTAGTGGTAGCCTTGCATCTGAGCAGGAATGGCAGTTGGTTTAACCCATATTGTTAAATTATAAATCCCTACAAGGATATATCTATTTACTCCTTTGGATTTGGGAAGTGGAACAATGACATCTAAATTGATTGTATGAAACGGCTGCTGATGGGTCATGGGATGATATGTACTTAGCCTTATGTGGTTTTTGTTTTTAACAAGTTATGCAGGCATTTAAGACTTCCAATGCAAAGTCCAGTATTCCCTCCAAATAATGTTGATCCTTGATCCATTTGTAAGTTCTTCTGGCTCCTCCATATCTTAAGGTATGATGGGCTTCCATTATAATTGGTACCTATTCCAAAGGTCATTATTAAGGTACTCAGTCAATTTTAACTTTATTGTAATATAATCTATTGAGAACTCTAGTATTCCACAATTGTCATTTCAGAATTCTGAACTGGCTCATCTTCATCCTCCCAAAAGTCCAGCTTCATGAGTAGGCTGTGTAACGTTCAGTTTTTCTGTTACCTAAGTGTAGTAGGCTCAGTCTGATCAGTCTGACTACATTCATATACTTTGTTCCAGTTCTATAAATGATATTTTTGTCGTAATACTGAATTTTGAGAGCCCAATGGGATAGTCCTTTTGTCAGAGCCTTCATATTTTGCATCTACTTTGTAGAAGCGTGGTCTATAATAACTGTGAAACTGTATTATACAAAAAAGGACAGAAATGTACCACTGCAAGATAAACCTCTAAACTCTCCTTTTCCAAGATGCTGTTATTGTTTTCAGTCTTTAAAAGCATATCGCTGTATTAAGACAACAGGTGGTCAGCGCCTTCTTCATCCAATTGTGATAGTTGCCCCTATTGTAACGGTTGGGTTGAACTGATTGTTAAATATGATTTAGGTATAGATTTAAAATCAAGTGTCAAAACAGTTTTTTTGTGTATTTTTGGCTGAAGCTGGCTTGGCGCTGGGCTGTGCCCCCCAAGCCATTCTTTAGGCTCATAGGAGCTTAAAGAATAGTGTGGGAGAGGCTCTGAAGGGTGATCTTAAAGCTCAGGCCCTCACAAAATACTGAACTTTGTTTAAAATTATCTCTGTTCCTGACCCAGCGTGGGATCTCTTTTGGAATTCAAGGCCACCCTTACCTTGTCTTACCTGGTGTTCCATAACACATCAAATTTCTGTTGTGTCAACAAAAACTCAGATTTAGGTCTTTATGTCCCCAATAACTCCATCTTTTTCCTTGGCTTACTTGCGGCGCCAAATTAATGATTCATTTTGTTTTCCACATTTTAGTCTTAAAAAATTATGAAATTTAATTCTGGGTATTGTACCCTCACTTATCTGTTTTGTCTTTTTTCCTTTTGTTTTCCTAATTCAGAGGTTTATTTGGTTAGTTGCATGAGGCACTAACAGATACTTAGAAATCCAACCTCACGTTAGAAATTATTTTGGAGTCATAAATCATCCTAAATTTAAAGTAGTATAGCAATTTGAGACTGGGTTTTTAATTTGTTACATTTTTTCAAACTACATTTGCTGCCAGCATGCCACTTGATCACCAGTATAGCTGATCTTAGTGGTCGATTTAAATCCCATTTGTTGAGCAACCAGCACCAATGGGAGCTAGTGACTGATGGCCAACTCTGGACCTGAAGCAATCATAAGAACAAAATACTGGTGTGGCCTCCCCTTCACCAGTGATTTAGTTGGCATCAAGGGTACCTGTCCAGGAGGACTCCCTCACCTTTGCTCAGATCAACATAATTAGCATCCATCCAGCTGCACTAGACTAAAAACCCTCTCATATTTTCTGTTGGGGAAAGCGCCTTCCTGGTCAGATTGGAAATTCCATTACCAGCTAAAGTTTGAGAAGGAGCTAATTACAGCCACGCACTGTGCGTGTTACCTCATTACCAGGTAGAATGGCTAAGGCAGCCTAATTTTGGGTGCTTATGGTCATGGTTCCCTCACCATGAGGGGCTCAGAATTTGCTTTAAGCAAATTTCCTTTGGGCTGAATCTACTTGCCCCAGGCAGCCCTTGTGGCGGCCTTCTCATGATATAAAATTCCCTCTTGTGGGGGACTCCTTCTTAATGGGAGTGATGTAATGGTTGGGTTGAAATGAATGTTACATTTTAACTCAGGATTTGGAAATCTGACTCAAGTCTGAATGATTTTGTATACTTTTGACCAAGGATGGGCTTGGTGCTGGGCTGTGCCCCTCCCAAACCGTCATTTAGGCTCATAGGAGCTTAAATAATGATGTGGGATAGACTCTTAAGAAGGGAGACCTTAAAGTTCAGGCCCTCACAAATTCAAAACTTTATTTCAAATTCTCTCTGTTCCCTCCCTAGTGTGGGTTTCTCTTATGACTTTTAAGGCCATCTTTTACCTTGCCTTAACTGAAGTTCTGCAACACATTACATTTTTTCCGCATTGACAAAAATTCAGGTTTTTGTAGCTTGATCTCACCCAATTATCTGCCTTTTTGGTTTGCTCACAGTGCCTAAATATTATTATTTTGTTAATCTAACATATTTATAAAATAAATATATAGATAAAGTTAATTTTGGGTTTGCGCTTTGCTTGCTTGTTTAAGCTTTTTTCTTGCTTTGAGTTTCCCTAATTTAAATGTTTAATTGATTAGTTGCATGAGGCACTAACACTTACCTTGAGAGTCCAACCTCATGTTGAGGATTGATTTGGTTAAATAAATCGGCGCTTATTCTGGTAAGATGGAGATCAGAAACTAGGATGTTTCTACATCTAATCTATGGCAAATTAAAGTCACTTGTAAACAAAATGAATTGCTTCCCTTAGTCTATCTGTCACAAATTTGGTCTTCTTTTTCAATAAATTACTTAATTGTCTCAAATGCAGTTCTTTTCTCTACTCCTCATACAAAGGGTGTGTTTTGGCAAGCAAAAAAAGCAAGAGGTTTTCCAAGTTGAGCAAAGTTATGGATAACATGATGGCGGTATCCAACTTTCATATAATACATATATATCTTTGAGACTCTTTAGTATAGGAAAGTTGGACAACTCTAAGTCTAATTAAGTGAGAAGAGTATAATGGTTATGTGTAATATGGGTATTAAACAAAAAAACCCTGGCCAATTTCTGTAAAATTCGTCGTGTTGGAGTAATCCTTCTCCACCTCAACTCCAGACAAAGCCCTAGATACTGGCACTCTGAAACCCAAAACCTTTGGTGAAATAGCTCAACTGGCATGGATCTCTGCCCAAGAACCTGCTTGAATTTGGTGCAGGTTTCTAAGGGAAACCCACCCCTATTTACAGACTTGAAGGGGGTTCAGGAGGATGAAAATACTTTCCCCATTAATCACCAACTAGGAGCTGTGTTAATTGGCTGGACTGACAATCCTTTCCAGATGGCTGATTTGCGTGATTACATTAAAGTGCTACCCCATTATTGTGTCTTTCCAGTAGTCAATCTCACACCTAAAGTCTAAGATTTTATCAATATTACGTTTCTCCAATATAATGATAGTCTAAATTGTCATTTAGTCAAATTGTAACCCACCTCAATTATTTTTGGATTCCATTGCCTCTCTTTATAAGCTTCCAATTATTGTGAATACTAAGCGAGTTCAATGCAATAAGGGTTTTTTCTTTTGATTTACTTATTTTAATATTTATAAAAATCCTATAAAATCAAACTCACTTTGTGGGCTATAATAATCTCATTATATAATTTAAATATCTATTGCAAGTTTTACTTACTCCAGCAACTGCTAAATTTTGGTGTAATCCTGTGCCAATAGCACCTGTGAGCACTTCCTCCCGGCAGAATTCCAACATGTGTTGCTCACTACAGGGGACCTGTACGTCACAAGCTTTTTAAAAATGAAGGCTGTTGGTGGGATTAACCCTTCTAGCCTCTCCCTTCATGGAATTAAGGATAGCTGCTTTGGAACAGCAGCTATCCGGTGCACTGTCTCAACTTAAAACAGTTGAACAGCACTCTACTTCAGTTATCTCTAAAACCCTCTTCCATGACAAGTTTACCCCAGTGAGGGTAACAATAGTTCGTTCCTCTTCATTTATGATTTGTCTAAGGGAGGCATGACTGACCATCATAAAATCAAGTATATCATTCCCTGTTTAATTTGAATGGCCAAGAGATAATGGTTCCATACATGGACATTCTTAATACCTGGGCAGGTGTCTAAGAAATGCTTATGACGTTTTAAGCTCACTGTAGAGTTTAAAGAGATTAAAACAAGTATTTATTCGCCTTAAGCAGAAAGTGAGAGAATCAGTTGCTTAATTTGTTGATTGATTCTACAGTGAAGCTCAGCCTCTGCTACTCACAAAAATGTTACCACTTGATGACGCCATTGCTTCCATTTTGAGTAGGTTGACTTCTCATCCTTCTCTAGCAAGGAAGACTATCTCAATTAAACGGCATTTCTGGATCATAGGTGATGTAAATGAGGTTTTATTGGAGATTTCAGATCTTTATGAAGTTGAAACCCCCAAGAAGTGGAGTTGAAACTGCAATCCTTAACTATTGTATTCTACACACTGTATCATGACAGAAGGAGTCCACGCCGAATTCTTTGGCCTCTCCTGTGCTCGTTACCACCCTAAAAGCCTGCACCAATGAAGAGAATTAAATAGACTCCATCTACCACATGAGGTTGGCAATAATGCACCATTAGTGATAAGCCAGGTTCCCATACATCAGTTGCACCTCCAGTCAATCCTGTGTAGCTAATTGAGATCTTACCTCAGGAGATGCTCGCCCTAAAGGCTCATCACCATGGCTCCACCTCACTTCCTTCCAAGCTGCAGTCCTTAGTGCCGTGACCTCACCCTGGCTGCGCGCATACTGAAACCTCCTTACCAAGAGCAGACAAAAGTCACAGAAGCTTTGCCAATTTCGTTGAAGATCAAAAGGGTAGGTGAGCCCCAAAGGGACAACTCCTGTGATCCAGAGAGTCCTGTCTATCACTCCCTGCTATTGGACCTCTGAGGAGCATAGAGAACCCCTCTGATAATGAATATGAAGTGGGTTGCAAAGAAGTTAGCCACTATGTTCTAGGAGCCCCAATTAAAGTGGATATACCATACCAGTTGAATTCTGAAAGAGTTGACATGGCCATGATACCCTGTAGAAACTATCTCCGTCAAGTGCTGGGGTGTTTTGAGGTTACTGATACCTCCAGTTATGCTATCAGGCTATTGCCATGCTGAGCTAATCTACTCAGCAGGCTCACACGTTACAATCAATTAAAAAAAATATACTGACACTGCTCATAGACTTTCGTCCATTTTCCATATTAAGGAAGCTCTAGCTCTCCCCCTAACCTTGGGGGACTCTAACCAAGGTAGAGGTCACCATCAACAGGGTAAGGGTCCTATCTGACTTGACACTGGCTCTCCAGTGAACTTTGTTTCTTCAGAACTAATTTAGAGATTAAGATGGCCCCAGACTTGGAATATGCCCAAAAGTTTGGGACTGCCAGTCCCAACAGCACTTGCGCCATTGAGGCTTAGTCCTCTCTCCCCACGCAATTTGGGAAGCTTATGCTGTCAGCCCGAGCGGTGTCTATAGTTAGTACCACTTATGTTCTGCTCATTGGAACTCAATCTATGCTCAAGTATGATGGGATCATTAACCTAAGCAGGGCTATCTCTACCTGATTAATTATGACGTCCCCTTGATCTTAACCAACAATAAATTTAATAAAAAATAGTACAATTGCTTAACTGAGTACCCTTTCTCCGCCTTACCTTTGACCTATACTACAGTAAGGCAGAATACAAAAAAAAGTTACTAGAATCTGTGGACGCTAGAGGGCATCCCCTTTTATGTGGCAGAGGAGATAGTAGTTAAAGCGGGTGAACAGAAGGTTATTGACACCAAGATTACCTTGCAGATCCCCCACAACTGTCTATTGCACATTATGAGCATTGATGGGATAATCACTTTAGAGCCTTGAGTGTTTTCAGATTTATTAGCTCCAGCCTACCAACACCCCCATTAATCTACTTCTGGGGAATCTTACCAAGAAGGACATGGTTGTAAAGAAGGATCAGGTGGTTAAGAAAAGTCAAATGATCCTGATTGAAGACATTCACCAAGTCCATTATATTGGGTCTATGTTAGACTTGAGCTTACCTGTAGATCAATTGCTATGCACCTTGCCTTGCGTTCAAATTTATAATGAGCTTACCTTGCTGAGCTTTAAAAAGTCCACACTTTACAGGAAACATACAGCGACATCTTCTCTAAATCTAATACTACTATAGCATATGAAGAATTGGAGCCATACCATCAATGTTGGTGATGCCCATCCTATTCAATAAAAGCCGAGTCATAAATTAAAAGTTAAGGAGCTCCAGATGAGGACGGAGCGTAAACAGTTACTGGACGCTGGGCTGCTGGTGCCTTCTCAAAGCACTTGGTCTTATTCTCTCTTGCTTATAAAGAAGAACAGAGGATATTGGATAGTCATGGACTACCGCAAACTGAATAGCCTCACAAAAAAGGATAGTAACCTTATTCCCTGAATTGATGCCACTTTGGTCTAACTCTTTGGATTCAAGGTGTTTTCCGCTATAAACTTGGCTAGTGGATAATGGCATATGGACCTTTCTCCACAAGACCAGGAGAAATGTGCGCCTATCTGTAGTGAAGGCATATTTCAAACTACCTGTCTACCTCAGGGGTTGTGTAATGCGCCTGCCTTTTTCCAGCAGGCCATGGATCACATTCTGCAAGATCTTAAGCTGAGTTGTGTGATCGTCTATCTTGACAACATCACCAGTTTCTCTAAACCCTTCAATGAGAATCTTGTGAATCTGAAGGAGGTTCTTGACGCTTGTGTCATAATCATAAATCTGAAGCCCTCTAAATGTACGTTTTTCTAGAAGATGTTAGATTTCTTGGGACACTCCATCTCACAAGATGGCAACTTCTCCACGATAAGGTTAAGCATAGCCAAGATGACTGCGCCAAAAACCCTAAGAGATATCCAGGTATTCCTGGGCATGATGGGGTACTACAATTAATTTATCTCCAAATTTTCTTAGCTCAGTGAGCCACTCATATGCATCTTGGCCAAAAAACACTACTTTACATTGGGTGCTGAACAAAAGGCCGCGTTTGAGAATCTGAAGGAGCTATTGCAACAAAGGTCTATCCTTCGCCACCCTGATTATAGCAAACTATTCATGTTGTTTATTGATGCTTATGACTACGCCGTTAAAGCTATTTTGGCTCAATTAGATAAGAATGGGGTCAATCATCACATGTCCTATTTCAGCAAGCGTTGTCCAAGGCTGAACGCAACTACAGCATCACTAAAAAGGAGTGCCTCGCTGTCCTGCTTGCTGTGAAATACTACCATCATTTTCTATATGGGATCTCATTCAAAGTGGTTACTGACCGCGCCTACTTGAAGTGATTACAAAATATAAAGGATCCCACATGAAGATTGGCTCGTTGGGCCTTAAAGCTACAGCATTACAATATGACCGTTGAGCATTGAGCCAGAACTGCCACATGATTGTTGGTAGGGTTGAAGCCGCTGCCTTTCCTTCACTTATACAATAATGAAGCTGGAAGTTTACATGAACTCCTAATGACCCCTGATGCTTGGGCTGATGAGGATGACCCCATACAGAAAATTCTAGCTCAGCGCTACTGAAACATCAAGGTGGAGAGCGTTAATTTATACAAAAAATAGGGGTAACCTGGCTGATTTACCTCTGACCACCAGAGTGAGTACCTAAGATCTTGGAGTCACATGCCTTCCTATGGCATAGCAGATCATGGAAGTATTGTGAATGGGTTAAGGAGCGGTACAATTAGGAGGGTTTTATGGAATCCATTATTGAAGTCCTGGATGCCTAGTTTGGCCTGTAATAAGCATTCGAGCTTTAAGACCAGGTATCTATACCAACCTACTAAGCCTCAAAAGCCTTTCCACACGATAAGCCTGGATGTGCGTGGCCCTCATCCCCAAACTAAAGATAAAATTGATATAATTTAGTAAGTATTGATCATTTTATTGCATTTATTATAGATATGGCTCTCACTGCCCAACTTGCAAATGCTACTGTCACTTTTCTTCACCAGTGTATCATTCACTTGCCATGGATTTCCTCAAGTCATCTTCTGTGACAAAGGAAAAAACTTTAACTCTAGAGTAGTCCAGATGCTAGCTACCTCTATTGAATCCCAACTGTCATGTGTAGATGACATCATAGTGAAGACCAACCCCAAAGATAAGGCTGGGCACCTGGAGGCCCAAAAGGTGAAGCTACAGGGCCTCCCAAACCTGAAGCACAACCTAGACCAGCGCTGGGTAAGGGCAAAATATGCCCAGGTTGGTCCTAGTGGGGTGCTGAGTGCCCAGCCCCTGACGTCAGGTCAAGCGTTAAAATGAACTATTTACCAAATAAAGGCGGATGGTTCAATTTGGTTAGTCAAGGAACGGTGATATAAAACCCGTTTTATCTACAAAATAACGCGCTCAGGTAAAATCCAACTTCAATTGATCACTTGAGTGAAGTCATTTTCAGCCTATTCTACTAATCCAGATAGCAGTATTGCCCTATTGGTGAGTCGCTGCTTGGGCCCACTGCGGCATAACCCCAATTCCCCCATCCAAGCTTAAATACATTTTCCCCTGACCAATATTCTTTGTTGGTCAACTTCCCAAATAAAAATTCCCCATTTTTACGTTTTAAATGTTATTACCAAAGGTTATGTGCGCGGAACCCTTCAAGGAAGTATCACACTCCATTCAAATGGCCATTTTGAACACAATCCAATTTTTCCCAAGTGCACCATAAGTTCGCCCGGGTCCCCTCCAACCTGGTCCATTTTCCTCTCCTCTTCTTGTGCACCGCGTCATTTTTGGGTGTTTCCTGATCGTGCTTTTGGGTTAAAGTTATTATGGCTCCAGCACCTTCTGCTGGGCACTAGTAGATTTAGTACTAATGACTAGTTTCCACGCGTTGGCTCTGTGCACCAAGCACCTCCACGCTGGAAACAGGAGAGTTATAGACACTCTCCTTACATTAGTCAACCAACCACTTTTTTTATGTGCATGAACTTTTTCCGTGTGGACCTTTTACAAAGTAGAAACAGTGATCGCCAGCTGTGGGTTTTGCTTTCATTAGCCGCACCACTGTTTCCTCTTTTGCCTGAAGGTTGGAGCAACTCGGCGTTATTGTGGTTGCCTCCAATTGGAAAGTATCCACCCTTCATGTTCATACTTGGTGGATTTGGACATTTCAATGTCTGAAAGTAGTGATTCCCCAACTTTCCGCTGAATTATTTAAATTCCATTTCAAGAAATGAGTTTCCCTTTGCTGACACATTAAGACGATGCCAGCAGAATTGGCGTAGATGGGCCTGGGGGTGTTGGCCTTGGATAACATCGGGCATTCTGTTGCAGATCAAAGGATAGGGTTGTTTGCGTCAGCTAACGCCTTTTATAACGAGAACCTGGTCTCTACCTCTGAACCATTTATTAGTTCATATGGCCTGGATGAGGACCCTATTCCGGTATATCAGATTACCCCTAAGAACCCATGGTTTACCTCTACCATGATTCGGTGCACTCAGGAAGTGGAAAAGGCACTTCATTTAAAGTATGATCAAGTATATGCACCTGCATAAGGCATGGTGGGGTATGTGGCCTCAGTATTAAGAGTGGCCAACTATCCCTCCCCCTTTTTTGATTCCAAACCAGATTCTGTTGACATGCTTGAGCCGGAAGAAGAAATTTTTATGAAGTGTTGCCATTGTCTTCCATAAATAAAGATCATTCCGGGTATTTTCTATTGACTGCCACCCTCTCCTCTCCTTTAGGGAAGCTCGCAACTACTAACTTGGTGGATACTGGTGCCTCTGGAAACTTTATGGATCAGTACTTAGCCGACTACCATGGACTGAGTTACTTGCCAGGTGATGTGGTTAGAGGAGCGGCGTCCCAAGGTATTCCCACTATGAAGATCATTGGGACAGTGGACTATCAGGTTGGCAAGTACCACTTGTCTGATCACTTCAGTGCGATCAAAAACTACTGTTACCTATCATTTTGGGTGTGGAGTGGTGGCGGAAGTTTGACGTTAGAACTTTTTGAAGGAGAATACCTTGTCCCTTACCATGAAGAATGGTTGCACATTCGTTGTACCTTTGTCAGAAGAAAACGCCCCAGGAAAATTGCCCTATTAGCCCCACCATCTCCCTTGTCGCCTTGCCTCAATGCAGAAGCCCTCAGTGGAAATTCCTATACCTTCTTGCTTTAGGGTTTGGAATCCTCTTTTGATGCAGCATTTGCCAACGCACTCCCTGAGAACTCTGAGTTTGATTGTGACTTCAAGCTCACGGTGGATCTGGTGCGTATATCTTCCCCTATTTACCCATTGACTGTCCGGGAGGAGGAGGCGTTGGATGCGTGGGTAAGAGAGCAGTTACGCAAGGGTGCGATTTTTTAGCATACCTTCCCTGTATGCTCCCCCTACTCTTTGTGGAGAAGTCTGATGGTACCTTACGCCCCTGCGTAGAATTTGGTAATCTTAACAACGTTACTGTGCCAGACCTCCATCCCATCCCTTTGGATTCACAGATTGCACGCTATGTGGAGAAGGCGAAGGTCTTCTCCAAGCTGGATTTCCTCAACGCGTTCAATCAGATCTGGATTGAAAAGGGACAAGAGTGATTGACCGCATTCTATACCAGAAAAGGGATCTTCCAGTTTCAGGTCATGCCCTTTGGGCTTAAGAATGCCCCTGCTATCTTTCAAGGCCGCATTTATGCAGCATTGGGGGACCTGTTAGGGGTATGCGCGGTCACCTACATGGATGATATCCTATTGTTTTCCCCTGATCAGGAGTCCCATGCAGTTCACCTTTGGCAAGTGGTGGAGCTGTTAAAGGCAGCCAGCCTTACGTTGAAAATTTCAAAGTGCGAGTTTAAGTCCCAGGTCACGTTTCTGGGCAAACTTCGTGTTTGACCAAAGACCCATATTAACTCCAGACAAGGAGAAGGCGATTTGTGAGTGGCCTACCCCCGCCTTGGTTAAGGAATTAAGGAGCTTTTGAGGACCTTCACGTTCCTCAATAAGTTCACTCCCAATCTATCTGAGGTGGCGGCTCCCCTATACAAGGCTAGCGGTGCCAAGGTGCTTCAGTGGTCCCCCACTTTGGAGGATGCTTTCCAAGCAGTGAAGTGCACCCTGTTGTCCACGACTGTTATTCGCCATGTCAACCCTTCAAAGGAGTTCATTGTGTTGACTGATGCCTCCAACTTTGCCATATCAGCCGCCTTATTACAAGTATACAAAGATGGGATAGAGCATCTGGTGAAATATTTTCTAGGAAAATGTCTTTACCATAGTTGAATTACGCCACTTATGATAAGGAGTTATTGTCAGTGGTGGAGGCGCTGACTTATTGGCGTCACCACTTGCATGGCTCATCCCAACCTTTCCGGGTGCATACAGGCCACCGTGTCTTGCTGTACTACCGCGCTCCTCATGTCTTAACCCCACGGCTGACCCTTTGGCATGAGACCCTTGTCCAATTCGCATTCATGTATGAGTTCACCAAGAGTAAGGATAATGGTTTGGCGGATGCTTTGAGCTGCAACCCTGCTTTAGCACCCAATCCCAAGGAGGTGGAAGTTTACAACACCCAGGTGATGAATCCTCCAAGTAAACTTCTGCCTCAACGACCCTCTCTACTGGCCAACGGGCCAGCGCTTGCTCCTCTGGAAAACGCGGAGGAATATAGTATGTTCAGGAAGGTAGTCCTTTCTCAGCCGCTGACAGCGGCATATACTATGTTACTTGCTAAGTGCAAGTTGAATCACGAGGATCTCTCCAGGGGCTATCACATGAAGGATGAGATGGTGTAGTTCCAGGGGCGCCTATGGGTTCCTTCTGGACCACTTTGCCTGGAAATCATCCAGGACCATCATGATGGACTTACCATTGGCCATCCTGGTAAAGCGAAGACATTAGAGTTAATCCGGTGCACATACAATTGGAAGGGCTTGCCTGCTCAGGTGGGGCGGTACTGTAAGGAATGTTTAGTCTGAAACCAAATGAAGTCAAATCGTCAACCTTTAGCGGGGTTGTTGGTACCAGTCCAAAAGGCTGAAGGGCCCTGGACTTCCCTCTTGGTGGACTTTATTATAGAACTACCTGTCTCAGATGGTTATGATGCCATCATGGTGGTGGTGGACCAGTTTACAAAGTTCGCCCACTTCATTCCGTGCAGAACTACAATAACCGCGGCTGAGATGGCCAGGCTTTTCGTCATGCATGTGTTTGCGCTCTATGTAGTTCCCAAGAGATTATCAGTGACCGGGGACCCCAGTTTACCTCTGTCTTTTGGGAAGAGTTGTGTAAGACTCTCCAGATTCGCCCTTGCCGTTTGACTGCCTATCACCCACAATCAGATGGGCAGACTGAATGAGTGAACCAGTGTTTGGAACAGTCTCTGCAGTGTTACACCGCCGCAGACCATTCAGATTGGGTTTCTCACCTACCAATGGTCCAGTTTAGCTACAATAATACCTTGCACTCCTCGATCAGTTGTTCCCCATTTTTCGCCAGCCATGGCTTTAACCCTCCCTTTAACATGGAGCCCTGCTGTGGGTCTAAGGTTGAAGCGGTGGTGGACTTTGCCAAGACAATCAAGAAGGTCAACCAGGGGTTTCCACAAGCTTGAAGGCGGCAATGCAGGTGTATAAGGGGAATGCTGATGGGAAGTGCCAAGTGGGTCCTGCATACAAGGAAGGGGATTTTGTGATGCTTGAAACTCGTAACATCCCTATCAAGCAGCCATGCAAGAAGCTAGGCCCTAAGAGGATTGGACATTACCGCGTTGTTAGAAAGCTGGGCCATGCCTCATACCAGCTGGATCTTCCCCTTCATTTCGATCTTCTCAGTGTTTCATGAGAGCAAACTCAAGTTGTTTGAGGGCCCCCCACCAGAGACTCCTGAGGCCTATCTCGTGGATGGGGCGCATGAGTGGGAGGTGGAAGAGATAGTTGCCTCCCGCCGCGTTAAAAGAAGATTGGAGTACCTGGTATCCTGTAAAGGCTTTAATGCTGAAGAGAACAGTTGGGTTCCAGCGCGTGACTGTGTGCATGCCCAAGATCTGATTGAAGCCTTCCACAAGCGTTTCCCCCAGGCTGCTGGATCTCAACTTAAACCGACCGTTGCTGCCATGAAGTTGGCCCCTGCCCACAAGAACTTTTCCCTTGCGCAAGCCCCTGGAGGGGGTTGAGCCCCATCAGGAGGAGAGGATAATGTCATGTGTAGATGACATCATAGGTGGGACCAACCCCAAAGATAAGGCTGGGCGCCTGGAGGCCCAAAAGGTGAAGCTACAGGGCCTCCCATACCTGAAGCACACCCTAGACCAGCGCTGGTTAAGGGCAAAATATGCCCAGTTTGGTCCTAATGGGGTGCCAAGTGCCCAGCCCCTGATGTCAGGTCAAGCATTAAAACAAACTATCTACCAAATAAGGGCGGATGGTATGATTCAGTTAGTCATTGAATGGGGATTCAAACCCATTCCATCTATGAAATAACGCGCTCAGATCAAATCCAATTTCATTTGATCACTTGAGTGAAGTCAGTTTCAGCCTATTCTACTATTCCAGATGGCAGTATTTCCCTATTGGTGAGTCGCTGCTTGGGCCCACTGTGGCATAACCCCAATTCCCCCATCCGAGCATAAATACGTTTTCCCCAACCAACATTCCTTGTTGGTCGACTTCTTAAACAATAATTCCCCATTTTTACGTCTTAAATGTTATTACCAAAGGCTATCTGCACAGACCCCTTTGAGAAGGTCTTGCACTCCGTTCAAATTGCCATTTTGAACACAATCTGATTTTTCCAAAGTGCACCGTAAGTTCGCCCAGGTCCCCTCCAACCTGGTCAAATTTCTTCTCCTCTTCTTGTGCACCGCGTCATCTTTGGGTGTTTCCTGATCACGCTTTTGGGCTATAGTTACTATGGCTCCAGCACCCTCTGCTGGGCACTATTAGCTTTAGTACTAACGACTAGTTTTCACATGTTGGCTTTGTGCACCAAGCACCTCTACGCTGGAAACAGGAGAGTTATAGACTATCTCCTTACACCAACTGCTTTTTTCAGCCCCTAAAACCCTCTACCAATGATACCGTTAAAAGAGTGAATGTAACCTTGGTATCTATATTGTGAAAAATGACCACCTCCGAAACTCTACACTGAGACCAGTTTCTGCCTTGTGCTCTTGTGGCTTACCGCATTAGCCTTTACTAAATTTTCAATTGTCTTTCTTATGCATTCTATATGGGCAACAACCTTAAAACCTGATCTTTTAGCCAAAAATGTCTTTACTGGTAAGACAGATGACCCTGACAAGGCTATGAAGAAGTTTTCCCAGAACAACATTCAGCTAAAATCTGAGTCTAAGGCTGACTTAGCTAAAAGGGTCACTAAAGAGGGCCAGACCGCCAATGAGTTTAGGCCTCCCTTACCCACCTTTCAAATCTATGATTTGATATTATACTACCATAACTGTATCACATCTATAAGTGAGAAGCTTGGGCTCATCTTGGATAAACCTTTTGTCATCAATTATAAGAGAAATGTGATATATTTCTATCAAGTCCCTTGCTACAAAAATTACTATTAACTGAGCTCATGGACGTTCCTTGCACCCTTATTAGCTCCATAATACTCTTGAAGGGGGTAATGTTAGACAATTTCAAGTCCGATTAGGTAAGAAGAGTTTATATGTTGTGAAAAAATTTGAAATTATACTAAAAAAACCCTGCTTAATTTTTGTGAAATCCTTCTAGTTGGAGTAATCCTTCTTCGCCTCAACGCCAGCCAAAAGCCTTAGATACTGGCATTCTCATGACCCAAAACCTTTGGCAAAATAGCTCAACTGACCTGGATCTCTGCCCAAGAACCTGCTTGAATTTGGTGCAGATTCCTAAGAGAAACCCACCCCTATTTACAGACTTGAAGGTGGTTCAGGGAGGGTAAAATATTTTCATATAAATCACCAAATAGGAGCTGTGGTAGTTGCCAAACTACCATATCTTCCAGATGGATGATTGGCGGGATTACTTAAAAATGCTCTATTAATTATGACATTCCAGGTGTCAATCTCACACCTAAAGTCTAAGATTTTATCAATATATTACCTTTCTCCAATATAATGATAGTCTAAATCGTCATTTAACTATATTGGGAAGCCCTTGCATATTCTACATTTCATTACCTCTCTTTATTGGGCTTCCAGTATAGTGTAAATAATAAACTAGATCAATGTAATAAGGGTTCTTCTTTTTTGATCCCTAGTTCTAATAATAAAATCCTACAAAAATCAGACTCCCTTTGTAAGTTATAAATCTCTTTATATACTCTAAATATCTAATGTGAGTTTAATTACTCCAGCGACTGCTTAATATTAGTGCAATCCAGTGTTAATAGCACATGCAAGCATTTACTTCTGCCAAAAATTCCAACAAGCCATCTTGGGAATCGCTTTAACATTATTTTATAAGGTTTGAATTCCTTCCCAAAATATGGCATGTTCTAAAAATTCAAATTCTGTTGGAAAAAGTACTTTTTGCAGATTTTAGTTTGATGTTGTTCTCTTGTAATATTGTAAAACTGATTTATATTTTGTCAAGAGTTTGAAAAGGATTTGAGAACAACGATATGTCATCAAGGTATAAAATCATGTAACTTAGTGTTAGATCTTGCATGATATAAACCAACTCCAATGGATACAAGGTGAGTGCTTTAAATAATCTGGGGAAACTGGGTAGGGTGAAATAATCCTTTCATGCCTATCAACGCGCATTTTTCTTGGTCCTCAGGTGATAAATCCGTCTGCCATTTTCCACTGGAGAGGTCCATTATGGATAAAATATTTTGTCTTATAGTTGGGCCAGAGCATCATTTATTCATGGAGTGGGGTAGCTGTTTTTCTTTGTAAGGCTGTTTAGCTTCCTTTCAGGCCCTTTACTATTCTGTGACCTTTATTTTTCTTTATAAGTAACACTGTGGAGGACCATGGATTTTGGGAGGTCTTAAGTAAGTTGGCTTTCATAAGTTTCTTGAGAAAACTCTTCATGTATTGCTACCATACTTTTGACTTCATATATGGCTTTGATTGGATAGGGTTAGGTTGCCTGCATAAAAACTTTGAGTCCAATCATTAATGTGTCCATAGTTGACATATGTCATAGAGAAAGCATCTTAAAATCTTCAAGTAATTGATGCACTTTCTCAAGTTTCTCGTGATTAAACTTATTGACTATTTGGATTCAAGTTTATCAAAAATTATATTATTGGTGATTAGTCCAAAATCAATTTGAGTACTAATGAAATGTACCATATCAATGCTTTCAAATGTAATAGTACTTTTCCTATATCCTGGTTTTTATCAACAAGAAAATCTCGCATTATTAAGTTTATTAACTTGTAGTTTCTTTCTTGTAACAATCACTTTGGTTACTACGATTCAATTTGAACAGCAATTTTGGATAATCACAAACAGGAAAGATGGGCGACTCTATCAATAAAAATACAACATGGGCAAGCGTCACGGCGAGCGGTGCACTTAATGGTGCAACTAAGGGCAAGAAACGCCCTGGAGGGGGACCAGGAACCCAATCTGCAAAGAAATCGCAAACTCAGACACCATCTTGGTTTATGGTATTCACTGTAAAGCACGCGCAATATATGTATATTAAGTTCAATTAACCCTTATCAAAGGTGGAACATGGGATCAGACTCTTCCTTGGGGATGAGTCACTGACCCTGTGGGAGAAAAGATGTGAGGCACAGCCCTCACTTTTCCCTCACGTGGTGTATGTAGCCACTAACAACATGGGCCGCGGCTGGATTGATATTAGTTTCAAAACAGCTGATGAAGCCAATGCTGCAGCAAAAGTCTGTGTGGAAATTGCCCTCCCCGAGGGCAAAAAAGTTTTGCACACCGCGCGCACCAGATGGAACAAAGTGAAAACTTTGTTCATCTCTTTTGACTCACTCCCCACCAACTTTCCTCATAAGGTAATCAAGGAGGAGCTCCGCAAAGGTCTCGTGGCCTACGGAGAAATTCAGCAACTCACTTTACAACTATTTCGCCTGATGCCCAACCTGTGCATGGGCAAAGCTATCGCTGTAATCAATCCCTTCCCAGAAGTGGAAGAGGACTTATCCAGAATTCCCGCACAGCAGAATTTCACTTTAAAGATGAGGCTAGTCAGCCGTGTTCCAAGTTACACTGGAGCGCGCACCACCCATTTGCAACCACTGTGGCTCACTGGGCCACAAGGAACACGCATGCCCTGTGAAAGAGGGCTTAATGGAAAGTGACTATTGTGAGGAAGCAATGGACGAAGATAAAAACTTCGCCAAAATGACTGATGGTCACCACCCATTCCGCTGGGGTGAAGATGGACTATACTCCATCGTGGACCCAGTTACAAGCAAACAACGTAAAGCAGCACAAAAAGCCTGCAAGCGAGCAGCGGCCATAGCGGCAGCACACGCGGAGTCCACCAATAACCCCAGACAAATTTGGGAGGATATTTTGGATATTCAACGAACCAACCAATCAGAACAATATTCCCAGGTCAAAAATTTTCACAGTAACCTGAATGAGTCACAAAGCGACATCAGTCATGCACATATTGAGGAACAATGCAACCACAATTTGGGCGAAAATGCGGTGCACAATTCACCAAAGTTGAACCTCAAAAATACAAAATCCAATCAACAATCCGCATCAAATCAACATGAGACCTGTGCAGGAAAAGTTGACGCAAATTCAAAAAACTGCAATTCCATTGAATCATTGGGTCAGATCAATGGAACCAACAATGGCAGTGAAAGAATTGGAGTACAGACGTGGAGCATGGCCAAAATGAGCCGTGGTGGGATAGGGCCAGAGGGCCCTCCCAACCGCTCCTGGGGTGCCGCGGGCACCTCAGTGTCAATAAGGACGCTAAATATCGCAGGAGCCAGGGCTCATACGTCCCAAGCCAAAAAGCTGGCATTCCTGCGAAAACCCCTTGTAGACATCTTGGCCATCCAAGAAACCCACTGTCTACAAGGGAAAAAAGAATCCTGGTCAACCAGGGTCGCACCATCACAATCAGTATGGACGTCTCACTGTGGGGTGATCGTCCAAAACAACAAAAAATTTAAAATTCAAATTTGTCATCACACTTGCACAGTCAAGTCCTGGTAGCAACAATCACATGCCAAGAGGAAATAATTTTGATAGCATGTATCTATGCACCGTGCACTGCAACTGAGAGATAACAATTTTTTGAAAACATTCCTACTCTCACCCTCCCACCAGATACCATTATGTTAGGCGATTTCAACTGCTGGGATAACCCCAATATGGATTGATGGCCTAATCCTAGGGGATATCCGCCTGGACACCTTGAATTTCGCACAATGAAGGCATCTCTTGGCTTACAGGATTCCCTTCCCCCCAATTCACCACTCCTTGCCCACATGATGCAGCCCAACATACGCGAGGGAGTGCTCATATTGATGAGTCGCATTAACCACATACTCATCCTGCAATCCCACCGCTCAAGAATCTCCAAATTTATAACAAAAAAGATCTATTTTCTGACCAGCAATTAGTTATGGTGCAGTTGACGCCAACCCAATCCCACACACAGGTGTTGCCTTGGAGAAAGCTTCACCCAGAAAATATAAAATTGCCTGAGATATCCAACTGGGTTGAAAACAAGGCTACAAACCCAGAATTCACAACCCCATTCACTTTGGATCCCATCAGAACATGGGAAAATTTTAAAAAGGATTTAATCAACAAAACCTGACATATTGCATCACGCAAGTAAACCGCGGACACAGCCACAATCAAGCGTACCTTGGTGGAACTAGACCACCTGGAAATAAATACTCTGAGATCTGGCTATAGCCCTAACTGGGGATGCAAATGGGCAGAAATTTCTGCCCAACTTAACAACCTCATCTTCAAACACCAACATAGAATCAAAGTATCAAACAAAGGTAAGTTCATAAAGGAAGGAAAAACCTGTTTGACATACTTTTTCCGCCAATTCCACTCCTGTGGAAACCAGCCCATGTGCACACAGGTCCGCAAGACCAACGGCACCATGGCAACTGACCCTGAGGAGGTCAAGGCAGAAGTACACCGCTACTACACCAAATTATATTGTGAAACACCAACAGATTCACAAAAATTAAAAAATTTATACAAACTTCTGAGATACAAAGTACACCACCGAATTACAATATAATATCCCTTATTACATGGGAGGAACTTTCGGGAGACAATTTGCGGTGCACCACATAGGAAATGCCCAGGGCCTGATGGGATACCCTACGAATTTTACAAAAAATATTTTCAACAAATTGTCCCCCTCCTATTGGCGTCTATGAACCAAAGCTTATTAGAAACACGCCTATTACCAGGAGGCCATGAATCCTACGTTATAACCTTGTATAAAAAGGGTGACAAGTTGGACCTGGCCAACTGGCGTCCAATTGCACTCTCCAACACTGACACAAAAATTCTAACAAAAATTTTAGCAGCTAGATTAGGCGCAATTGCATCTGATGCCCTATCACCCAACCAGTTTTGGTTTATACCAGGGCGTTCAATCTGGAACAACATACACCCTGTTGCAAACATTTGCCAATCCAAAGCAACTAATGCCCTGGTCTTCTTGGATCAGGAAAAGGCGTATGACCGCGTTAGCTGGCCATACCTAAAAGAATGTCTACATGCCTTCATCTCCCACCAAGATTCATAAAATGGGCGATGCTCCTAACAGAATCTGCAACCATGGCTGTATGCGGCCCTGGATTCCTAAGAAACAAGATTAAACCACACAGAGGGCTCAAACAAGGAAATCCCTCAGCCCACTGATATACAATTTCAGCTTTGACCCACTCCTCCGAGTAACTGACTCACGTCTCATGGGGATGACTGCACAAGGACAACCAACAGTCAAGATACTGGCCTTTGCGGATGACTGCATAGCAGGTATAGCAAACAATGAAGATGCCCAACAGCTGGAACGCACTCTAGAGGAATACTCCAAGGTGTGAAATGCATCGCTCAACAAAAGGAAGACAGAATTCATTTTCTTAGGCAAATACACAAATAATTGGGCCACAACATCAGAACCTCATACTAACACACGAAGAAAAAACCCAATCATTTTACCCTTTGCAACACCTTCCACCACCAATCCTGTCCGACACCTTGGAATCTGGCTAGAATCAGGGGGATATGCTAATGAAACAATGGAAAGCAACCTGTTACAACGGGTATCCAAACGCGTTGCCTCCCTCAAGGGAAGAACCCCAGGACTAACAGGACGAGTTACAGTTGCTAACTCGCTCAAACTCCCAATACTGTGGTACCAGGCCCACGCGATAGCCTTCTCACCTACCTTTATAACCTCAATCAGTGCGCTTATCCAGGGCTGGCTGTGGCCTGTCTCTCACCCTCATATACGGATGTAAACACTATTTGGCCCATGATCAAGCGGAGGCATGGGACCAATGGATTTTGAGAGCCACGCCAATCAAATCCTAGGTACTTGGATAAAGGAAATCCTAGCTCCAGACCTCCCGCAACAACATTGGTCCAGAGCAGCAAGGACCAACTTTGCACAGGCGCTCAAATTAACCAACCCACATAGTCCACCCAGACTACTTTCATACCTTTCCAAGCACCCTACTGCAACGGGTCCACATGGAACCTCCTCTCATTTCAAACATATCCTCTGAACTATCCGCCGTATGGGATGGACTATAGAGAACATGGGTACTGTACAGGGAAGGGGACGACCCAGCCCCCAATTAAAATTAAGAAACCCAGAAAACCACCCCCAGAGGGATATGCTCGCAACAACCCCAAGCATAGCTAGGATAGAATACCTAGATATGTTGGACATTCCCTATGATTTAACCACACAGAAGGCAATGTGGAAAATGACTCACCACCCACTCCTACAGCCAAGGGTAAGAGCAAACGCTTGGCGCTGTCTGAGAAGGACCTATAGGACGGCTGACCGTTCCAACTCCCTCCACAAAACATGTGCAGTATGTGGAGGGGAGGTATCCCTACATCACCGCCTAGAAACATGCCCCCCAACCAAAGCTATATGGCAGGAAGTCGCACGCCTGCTTAAGATTCAAAAAGGACAAGAATTCTCGATATCAAAGAGCATCTTCGCGCTCCAGATCGAGTCACTGATCCCATCTACCCTCCGTTCCCTAATAATACCCATTGCAATGTGGACAATCCACACAATTGCACAAGATGCGTTCAAGGGCATGGTCCCAACCATTCATGGGGCTATTGACAGATTCCATGTTAACTTAATGGAGCACTTCCAAGCCTGGCTCTATGGATATATGAGACCAAGGCAAAAAGCGCTCATAGAATCATGGTTCCCACTCTGGTTCCTCCACACAGACCCTTTCCTTCACACCTGTTCCATATCAGGGGAAACCCCCTCGGAATAGTGCATCAACCTCCCATACCTGGCAGTCCCGCTGGCAACAGGGGTAACTTGAGTACCCTGGGGTGCCTAATTTTGTTTGTCAGTTATTTCCTTACTTTTACGTATATTCAGTAATGTCCATCCCCTGGTCATCTTACCTCGGTTAAATGAAAAGTTTCTAACTAGTAGCTTGATTGGCGCACATAGGCTGGGTCAAGGACACATGGTAACACTCAAGGTTCAAATCTGCTGACTCCGTTAATGCTAGTGATATGTAAAAGGCAGTTTAGGCTATCTTCATGGTTACATTTAAAATCTATTTGGGGAAGGCCAAGCATGAGATGGACACTTCCAATATGTAACCTAACAAGCACTATTAATAAGCTAGAGGTACCCAAGAGAAGCTAATTTTGTCACCTGTTGCCAGCGGAAAAGCCAAATAAAGGAATTAGTATGTAAGTAGTGGCTTGTGCCACTATTGAGCATGTATGAAGGAAAGGGTCTAAAGTGATTAACCAAACTAGAAACCAGGATGAGACCAATTGTCATTGATGGGATGGTAGGTAATTAAGCAACCATGTTTGAAAAGTGGTCCATAAGGTGCAACTGGAATCGGGGTACAGCTTCTTGGTGGGTGGGAGTATAGCATGAATTGGCATCCAAGACAACTGTGTGGATGGTCCACAATGCAATTGCTACTACTAAGGCTCAGAGGGAAGGTTGTATAGGAGAATCCAAGGACAAGGAGAAGATGTCTTTAGATAAGCTGAAAGGCTGTGTTTGCTCCTGGCAAAAGAGACGTTGAACTTCACGCCAGATCGCTTTTGACTGAGGGCACTCTTCCAGCCGTGGACCAAAGTCCCATATTGTTCACACACAACATATGAGGAGTGTGATGCGTTGGATCACTCGGCATTATGGTATACCCATTTCAAGGAGCGCCACACAAGGGAGCAAACTTGCGTCTGAAAAAGAGGGTGATGGGTGTACTTCCAGATGGCTTTCTGGTTTTCTAGGGAGTAGGGGATGTCCAACATGTCCAATTAATCCACCTTGGCCATGATATGGGACTTCCTTCATATCAAACTGTTCAGAATGGCTTGGCCTTGTACTTCCTGTGTGAAGCGGGGATAGGGAGACCCCTCTGAGTGGTGTGTCCACAGATGCAAATTCTACATTCAGCGCTCATAATGGAGAGGAGAATTCGTTAGATGTGGGGTGGCGTCCCATGTGGGCCCGCAGCTGAGTGATGTGAGGTTAGATATTTTAACAGAGAATGGGGGTGGGAAGAATTGCTGTAGCTCATGGCGCAGGAAAAATTGGAGCAGGCCATGCATGACCATTGTTGGGCTTGAAGTGTGGGGTTGGTGATTGCCGCGATCCAGGTGCCAAGTATTTTGGCGGCATGGGCCTTAAAGTTGAGCAGGCCCATACCACCACTATGGCGGAGGCCAAAAAAGACATCCAGATGCACTGGCGGAGGGCGGTCTACCCAAAGCCACCCTTGTAGTAGGGCGTATAACGAGGTAAAGAAATATGATGAAAAAGTGATAGCGTGGGCCACAAACCAAACTTTAGGAGCATAGAGTTGGCTAGCACAACCCTGCCTGATAGGAAAATTTGGTGGGTTCTGAGGGAGGCAATGCGTTTTGTGAAATTGTCCAGGATATGGTTCTCCATCATTATTGAGGCGTACCATCCCGCCTCCAGCCACACACCCAAATGGCATACCAGACCAGCAGTGGGTTTTGGCACGAAATAAAGCACAAGTGGGGCGGTATGGGGTGGGCAGGGAAAGAAAACCCATGAGCTAGCTGTCAAAGCAGGTAGAAACGGGGTGCTGGTGACCAGCGGGATTGGAACTAACCAAGGAGAATGATTTCAGTTTTGGAGGCGTTAAGTGCAGCGTTACCTACTGTCACAGACCAGAAAAACCCCAGTTCCAACTGCCGTGTAATTAAATATTCGTTTGATACACTGACGCAAAACCAAACTGACCAACCATGTTGGGAGAGGTACCCTTGGCATCCAATAAACCCAACACTCCCTTAATCCTGGTGGGTTATGCAAAGTTCTCTGGAGGAGTTGGCCCACTCCAACCCACTCAAAATAGCATCTTGACAGGGGAAAAACCACAGTTTAGCGAGGTATGCAAACCCAATCCGCCTTTATTTTTTTATTCTGAGACATAAAAGGCCCTGCCATCCATAGCTCATCTGGGAAGCAACTGACAATGCTCCCCAGGAAAGGGAATGCTAGGGGAAATTTCTTAGAATTTCAAAGTGAACCTCAGAATGGGCAGGTGCACCTTATAAAGGCAGCATTTTGGGGCCTCATTTGAGTCATTTATTAGGCTCACACAAGCTTAATCTACAACTCAGCTGAGGCACAACCCAGCGCCTGAAATGAAAAAACCAAAAATATTTATAAAGTGATTTGACTCAGATTTGAATTTTCTGAATCTGAGTCAGAATGTATCAATTGAGACAAACTTGTTCATTACACTTACCCTGGAGTAAATCTGGATAGTAGCCTCAAGCGCACATGAATATTGGTTGTTAGACACCCCAAACACACAATCATCAGCAAACGCCAACATCTTGACTGGTGCTTGGCCTTGCACGTGGACACCAGTAAGGCATGCGTTCATGTTGCACAAAATGTGGTTTGAGGCTGAAGTTATATAAGAGTGGGCTCAAAGGGTCTTCTTGGTGGAGGCCCCTTTGAGGGCGAACTACATTGGTGAGGAAGCCAGGGCCACGCACAGCCAATGTGGCGGATTCCTTAAGCAACATCACCCAATTAATGAATCAATGGGGGAGGTGGAACTTATGGAGGCATGCTTAGAGGATTCCCAGTTGACTCTATCATAAGCCTTCTGCTAATATAAAAAAGTGCTCCAGTAGTTGTGGATTGGCAGACGTTGGCTACAGTGTGTATTTTGTCCCATATAGACCGCTTGGGAATGAAACCAAATAGCTCAGAGGAAATGAGATTATAGGCAACTTTTCCTAGGAGGTTCTACATAATTTTAGTAAATAGCTTAGTATCAGTGTTGGTAAGTGAAATGGAGCGCCAGTTGGCCAAGTTTAGCTTATCCCCTTTTTTATATAGAATTATTATAAAAGTCTCCTGGCCCCCAGGAAGGAGGAGCATCTCTAACAAACACTGATTCATTGAGGCAAGCAATAAGGAGGAGAAATATTTAAAAGATTCCTTATAGAACTCTTAAGGGATCCCATCTGAACCTGGGCATTTCCTGTATGGTGCGCCGCAAATGGCATACCAGAGTAGTTCTGAGAATTTAAATTCATCAGCTCTGGATAACAGGAAATGGTGCGGATTAGTGCACTTTCAAAAATTTGTCAACTTTGGCCAGAATGACTGAATTGGAACAATACAATTTGGAGTAATAATTTCAAGAAAATTGCCTTTTTGACCAGAGAATCTGGAACGGAGTGGTCTGGCCACCTCACCTGTGTGAAGGCTGAGCTCCGGTGCAGTGCAAAGAATTCTTAGATAAAATAAGCAGAGTACACGTCACCCATCATTATGTTTTTTGCCTTATACTGCACAAAAATGCAATGTTTGTGTTGCCTTATCAGTGCATTAAGGCGAGCAGAAACTTTGGACCACTTGCAACCCCAATCTGGGCTGTAACCTGCGGCAAGGACATTGACTCCAGGTGGTCCACTTCTGCTAGTGTTTACTTAATGACTGCTGATGCAGCCCAAGATTGATGCAATGAGAGGTGGCATGACTGGTGAATGGTGTTCACTCTGAAGATTGACTAGATAGTAAGTGGGTCCACACAGAATGGTGAAGCGAACTCCAGTGCTGAAGTTTCGTTGTCTACCCATGAGGAAAACCTGAGCAGCGTTTTTTTTGGCTGGATGAAGTCTGCACCACTTTGTTTCCTGTGTTGCTGGGTTTGAAAAGGAGAATGAAAATTACACCAACCTGTGGTTGGAGAAAAAAATTTTGTCATTGTAAAGTGTGCAACCTGAAACCAAAAATTCAATGGGCAAGGATAAGGTCAATGCATGGCATCAACCTCAGCTGACCATTGTGCACATGGGGATGAGATATGCTGGGGAGCAGCGGTGCATGTTTAGGTAGGGTATCAAACAGCCCCAAAGTGGCTTTTAGAATGCAAAGTTCAACATGCCCCTGCGGTGGGGCAGGCTGTGAAGGCCAGCTGTTGGTGGCCAGGTTGGCCCAGAAGTTCATGTCTCCAAAAACAAATTGGTCAGGGGAAGAAGGAGGGAAGTAATGGCTGAGAAGAACTCTCATCAAGCCCTCACACAGGTCAAGGCATAAATATTAACAATTTTGTGCACTTTGTCATCCCATGAAAAGGACACAAGTACACGCCCATTGAGGTATATATTTTAGAAATAATCTTAAAATTATGGCTCACATGTACAAGCACCCCACAGTTTGATGACTGAAAGGGAAGTGAGGGGAGGAGCATGGTTACCCATGTTTCCTCTGCACTGTGTGGACAGTGGGTTTCCTGAATGGCCATGATGTCCACAAATTTTTTTAAAAAAACTCAGTTTCCTAGCATGGGACGGCGAGGCCTTGAGTCTAGCGATGTTCCCATCCCTATTGTGAAGGCTCCCCTGTCACACCTTAGGTGCAATGGGAAGGGCCCCCTTGCCCTTCCTCCAATGGTTTTCGTCATGTGACATGGAACCACATGTGCGGGAATTAATAGATTCAGCTTTGTTATAGGGGTCCTTTTTTAGGGCCGGTTCAATGGGTTTTGCATGTTTCTTGGTTTTCAAGGAATTTTCCTTCTGTCAATTTTACAGGTTACTGTGTTCCTGCTGTGCACCATTGATGGTCGACAAAAATTTGGGAGAGAGATGGGTGGAAGAAGTAGTTTTAATCAAGGCTTGGTAATATCACACATGAATTTCTGACTCACCCAACAAGTCCTCAAGTTGGTTGGTCCAATCAGATTGGTGGATGTATTCGAGTCACTTAAGCTGCAAATGACTCAATGTCATCCTGGGTCTGGGAAGGTGGGATCATGGATGCAGCCATGGCCACTGCCTTGGCTGCTGCTCTGCAGGCCTTCTTGTCCTTCTTGCATTCCTGTGGGGACATAGGTTTGACCTGAATGTAACACCCCTGCATGCCCCACAGGAAGGCAGCGTCAGTGTCTATAGCCAGTTCATAATGTGTATCTGCACTATTCATTGCAATAGGTAGTATTTCGTTTTGTATGATGTCCTCATCGGTGGGGCAGGTGTGGGCCTTGTAGCCAAAAGCGTGACAAAAGGTGAAGATAGGGTGCGCGCTACCCACTGTGACATGAGTTGGTTGGGATTCCTACCCAACAACAAACACAACTGTGGTGTGGGGGATTTGGGTTAAATCTTCTGCAACAATTTCAGATGAAAAGATCACAGAGCTCACTTTGCCTGTGCACAGGTCCAACATGAGCGTAAATCATTGCATCTCAAAGGAGTGAATTTCCCATATGCCCTAAGCCCTTCCCTGAGGTGGAGCTCCAGCAGTGTGCGCCTTGTTTTTGTGGGGAGGAATTCAAACATGAAAAATTTGGTTTGGTTTGGTCCAACAAATGCACTTCGTCTCATCCACTCATTGACCATCTGGAAGGTCTACCACCACACGCACCTGTGCAGCTTTGTCCGCTGCTTTTTTATTTCCAACCTGAGATCTAACCAACCACGGGTCATGGAGTGTGGCGCTACATATACTGCAGCCAGGAAATGGTTGTGCACATCTCCACTGAACTTTTCCCAAAGCGCCGTTTGATTCTTATCCAGGAATACTCAAACCCCATGCTCCACTGGTGACAGGGGCCTGGAATGTGGGGTATTGATGGATTGTTTAGACTTTCCTTGTGTTGAGATTTTTGCCCTTATTCCCAGCCAGCTAGATTACCAGGGGTCACTAGGAGAAAATTCCCTTTAGTGAAGTGAAATGGATATTAGATGACACTGACTTCAGGGTAACAATGTTTGGGGGATTTTAGGTAAATTGTCTGGTTCAGATCCAACATGGATCAATCTGCGTGAATGATTAAGATCTCTCAGGCTGAGTTGCTGAGAAATGGGAGCATCAGATAGTTGATCGTTGATTGACTATAAGGTGAACAGATAAAGATTGGTCAGGTTTCGTCACCAACCAATTGGGAATTTAAGTATCAAGTTGTGAGGCGAGTGATGCTGCCTGCAACTAGTGAATCAATAAGTTGGTTCACAACCTGCCTTAATGAGTAATAAAGTCAATTACCTAAGCGGGTCACTTGCTAAATATGGTTGGTTTTCTGGGATCAAGAGGAAAGCTTTAGGGACACGTTTTCTGACTCTTTCCAATTTTTAGGTCTCAAGGATGTCCAATAACGAGATCCTAGACAGGATGGGGAGGACCATCGCTGGTGAGACAATGATGGTTAATTCAATGGCAACGGCTGCCGTTTCATTGATGAGGTGTCAACTGAGGGTTGGGAGCCGAATTACTATTATAAATACCCCTAGGAATTCACTTAATAGATATACTGATATGCACTGAAATGCTTTACACTTTTACCAGTAATTAGAATCATAACTTAAAATGTTTTGAGTTTTTTTTCTTTCACAAATAAATAATTTCTGTGTTCTTTAATTGGGAGACTCTTTAGGATAGAAAGTAAGGATCTGAGCGTGAATCCAGATAAGAGAGGCTGAACTGAACTGGGGATTGCTGCTGACTGTGTGTCACCAGAGAGAAACTGTAATTGAGGATCTGAGTGTGTATTGAGTTAGGCGGTACCAGGGAACAAATCCCTATTAAGGACATCTTGAGTATTTTGAGGAGAAATACTGGTCAAGCGTTGGACACAATACTAGTACTTTATTAAATATAGATAATAGTCTCCATACTATTATCAAACAAAAACATCTTACTATCAGACAACGTGGAGGATTGCACAATAACAGGCTTGTGCAATTAATTAATTTAGGGGTTATCAGCCGAGAATAATCAAGAACCCTATAAATTGTAACAGCTTGAATACTAAAATCTCTGTGGAAAAACTAACCACCAGCTTTTTTTTATCTAGGCTGCTGGCGTCACCAGGGAATTTAAAAATTCTGAATGGTGCTAGATCCTGACCATGTGCCCATAATTTTGCTACCCAACTGCTTACTGACATTGGGTGCACACTAATCTCCTTGAAGAGATTATAAATTACCTATTCTTGAATCTAATTTGTTGCAATTATTGATTGCAACGAGAGAGAAAAGTTCCAAATTTTCTTCATGGTTACATTGTTAGACATTACTCGTTATTCTCATGGCTTAATTTTGACCTCCTCAGTAGCTTAGAATAGTATGCCATATTCTGCATTTACTGAATTAGGGTGTTTTTTTTGCTTCTTTCATAAGTATAATATTGTAGCAGCAATGCAGAAACATGTTACTTATCCAGACAAGGGTATTCCTTCTTTTCAGACTCTTTACTACCAGTGCAAGTATCTTCTTGATTGAGGAGTGATGGATAATCTTCCTTTAGGCTATAGTTCTTTCATATTTAATAATATTCTGTGTCTTAATAAAATATGGCATAATGGCTTTTATCAAGATCAATTGCGGGAGCTCAAAAAATAAGGTTAAGTATGAATTGGCAAGCAGGAGTAAGCACCTATTGATTTGGTGTTGTTTGGACTTGCAGTTCTATACTTCTAGGTGTACTTAGGGTCAGGAGTGAGTTTGATATTTTTATTGAGACACAATGAGATGATGTTGACCAGCGATCCTATATCCAAAATAACCATTACTCTGACCTTATAGATCGCCACTTCTACTTTGGTTTTATACTCCAAATGTTAGGTTGTGGGTCTAAACCTCATAAGGAGGGATGTTGCATTGAGCTTTTTGGCAGCCTTGGGATAATTCTTCTTGATCTCCATTAGACTATGTATGCTCAAGATGGGTCAGACCAGAAAGACAAGGTACAGATTCGCATCACTGGTAATTTCAATTATTCTTGGGCACCCTTTAACTTGAATGAGGTACGTGTCAACCAGGACCTAGGCATCATCAATATTTAGGCGTTCAATCAATCTAGAATGGCAACCTCAGCGGGCGAACCTAAGGTGTAATAGCCTTTTTCCTTTTAATCCCCTTTGTAGTTGCTCTAGAATAGCTCTCAAAGCACGTGAGGAGAGCTATTAGTACCGTTTTAAAATTACAGGTACTGTAAGCTGGTTGACTCTAAAGGTACTTGACCCTAAGCCAACTGCCATATTCCCTACTTGTCAAGGGCAGGGTTCTTCTTACAGTACTTGTCTTCAGTGTGTTGTCCTTTTTGGAATAGTTACATTTAGTATACTTTACCTTCTTAAGCTTTGTTTCTTCCACAATATAAATGCTAGGTTTTGTTAGAGCCTTTTGGGAGGTTTCTGGCTTGTGTATATCAACCACATTGATCAAGGCTTTTTTAATGTCTAAGACAGAGTTGAAGCTTTGTTTAATGGATGTGACGCTCATGGCTAGGGCAGAAATACTATTTACTCCGCAACAATGGCAGCTATGGCATCATCTAGTGTAAGCATTTTTGAGGTCATCAGCGTCTGAGACCAATATAGAATCAATTCACAAATTTGGCCAGGGCTTTTTTTGGCGTAATGAAAGCCTAATGAAATCCTATATCTTAATACACAAGCTTTTCTTGGTACCAAATTATTTTATTAGTGTTTCCTTCACTTGATTCCAAGTATTCAGGATTTCCATGTGGGATAATATGACCTTCTGAGCCATATACCTAAACAAGACAAGATATGCTAGCTTTTTGTTGATCAGTCATGCTTTACATTGCAGCTTCATTTAAATAGAGGAAGGATGCGATACTCCCTTCTACAGGCGTTAACTTATCTTTATATGTAGGTTCAAAGGTTGTAGCTTCCAATCCTGTGACAACAGGTACTCTGGGAGATTCTTATTCAGTAATTTGGGTACGTGTACTGCTCTACTAAACTCACCAAATGAGTCAGAAAATTCTATCTTGTAAAGGATTAAGATTTTACTCCATATCTTCTGTTTTAGATCTTGATGAAACATTCAGCAATTAATATGTTCTTCAAGGATAAATTTATCATTCACTGGGTTCTTAAGTATACTTCAAGAGCATTAATATGTTTAGATCGGTGTATCCCCCTTTAGGTTGGGGCTCACCTAGTGCTAAAAAAAGAGCAATAATTTGTTTATGAGTGGTAGAGCAGTAAGTTCATAAGAGCTTGTTATTGTCTTCCAATACTCTAATGCGCCAGTTCACGTCCTCCTTCATCTCCTGGCATTCGGTTCTTTAGGGAGGCTTGTCCATATTTTATTTCAATTCTTCTTTAAGAGTATTCCAGCATTTCTCAGCTTCATTGAGACGACAGTAGAGCTGAATAACATATTTTCAACTAAGTGTTTTTAATCGCATATTGCTCTAAAAATTTTTTAATCTCAGCAACTGGGTTATTAGTCATCTGAGTTGCATAGTTCACAGTCCTTTCTCAACATGAGCTGCTCTTGTAATATTATAAGATACCAACTGAGACTTTGGTGTTTGTAAGCATAAAAATTCATTAATTTTACTAAGGTGTGCTCCAGTTAGAAAACAAGGAGCTTAATTTGCTCTTTATCATTATGATGGCTAGTGGAAGCTTGGTATTCCATTTCATCATAAGCTTCAGAAACTTGCCTTTAAAGTTCTGGGCAAAATCTTAAAGTAATATTTGTGTATTTGCATTAGACTCCACAATACTATTTCTGAGGAGTCCTATAGCTTTATTCACATACTTGATGACTCCAGAAACAACGGTCCCAATTGGGTATGGAGTTGAACGATATATGACCTTTTGCTTCTATCAGTTGTCATATGTCCCCTATAATTGAGATGCTAAATTATATACCTGCTAATAGGCCACTTTCAACGCCCCTTGGGTATTGATGTGATGATGGATTCCTCATTATGGACCCTGATAAATGCAAAAAATGGTAAAGTTCAGGGTGTAGAAGTTGCAATATGTATTAGTACAGATTAGAACATGACCTGCATGTCTCTGGAAGAGCACCAAATTCATATAAATTCATGAGCGTCCTTTCCACGGTGGATGCCCTTTTGCAGCTGGCTCTTTCTCTTGGGGTTATGAAGCTTTAAGGTAAGTATCAAACCCTTTTATTGGAAATCTAGGTTAAGAATTGAGATTCTGCAATCTCCATTGGTTTTTTACTTCAAATGAGACCAAGGGCAGACTTCCCATTCCGTCTTCATTTTTACCTTTTCTTTAAAACCCATCGGGTTGCATTATCAATAGGAATTTCTTCAATGGTGTGATCAATGATATTCAGGTATCATTAAATAATAGCTTTGTACCATGTAATGAGCACCAGCCTGTTTAGCTTCAGCTTTTTATGGCAATGGTACTGTGCCCAAGGAGTCTAAAGGTCAATATTTGTTTAGGTCTAATACTTTCACAAGTATTTTATCTATTTTAAGGTTCCAAGTCACAATTAGGTCCCATCAACTTGAGTATCCTTCCTATGGCAAGAGCGGTGAAGAACTATATATTTTAGCCAAGGCACGTTGAAGAATTTTAGATATATTAGCGTAACTTTTAGAAATAGCTTTAAAGTTTTTATATGTTTTTCAAACAAGTTAGTCTCCCATAAAGTAAAATGAGTGTTATAAATAATAGCGTGTGCTATCTGAATTAGGGCTATTTATTGGAATCTGCTTCCATATTCATGAATGCCTTTGTAGCATAATTTAGGTTAGATAAGAAAAGTGCCATGAGGGATCTATTTTTGACAAATCTTAGTATCATTCAAGTCAAAATTAGAAAGATTCCAGATTCTATACCATTTGAGGGTATGACTTAGTTTACTGCCTCATATGTCACCTGATATAGTGGTCAAATGACAATTTGGATTATAGTTTGCTTTAGATAGTCATTTTTTGGCATGGGGTACTTTGGGCTCAATTTGATCATATGTACATTACTAATATTGAATTGATTCTTACCAACCATCAATATTTACATATTGTTAATTGATAGGATTTCTTTAAACCCCTTTTTCTATACTAAGCGTTGATTCTATCATGTTGATTAATTGATCCATATTCTCCTATCTTGTCTGATACTCTGGTTCTGACACCAAGATTTGTCCCCTTATCCCATTGATTTTGATTATCTTCCAAATATGTCAGTGTGATAAAATCCCAGCTAATTCCACTTGAATAAATAAAATCCCAGCTTTTTCCATGAAGCTTGCAAATTGCTGCTCCAAAAGTAAATTATGGGGGTCAGGCTATAAATTATGTATAAATTCATATAGTCCTTTCATGGTCTCAGCAATCCATCTGACTTTCCCACAAAGAGAATGAGCATTTATTCAGGAAGATTTATATACTTTACCCTTTAGAAGCATTTTTTACACCCATACATCCAAAGAGGCCTCCTCTATTGGGATAAAGTGTTGAAAGGTGATGAAATACTTTTTTAATTCAAGTAAGCTTAAACTAAAGCCAAATCAGGTGTGTCCTTAGAAAATAGGTAACTTAATTACATAAACAAGCCAGAAACCCCCTCAAATGCACTCCTAGAGCTCAAAAACAAAACAGAATGGTGTTTATCATTCAAATTTGCCATTGTTAGTGTTGGGGATGGCCACCAATGAGATAATACTTGAGCAATCCTTGGTCAAGGATTCATGAACATTTAAACCAGTAGCAACACTAGGAAGAACTACCTGTCCTTCCAACTGGATCTTCAAAGCCACCTTTACCTTTAATTGTACCTTAAAAACTAAGGGATATAAAAGCACTTCATTTCAATAACCTTTTGGTTCAGGATCTATCCACCCTGTGAATGGGCGATGGATTTTGCATCACAAATGATGACATGGTATGAGATTACCCTTACCTGTCATCAGTTACCTGGAACCATTGGGAGTTAAAGGCTTCAGGAGTTTAAGGTTGATCAAATATTGATAAGCACCAGCATTAATTAATACCACCGCATCCCAGCTTACCTGTGAGGTAAAGGATGTGGCAAAAAACAAAGTTAGCCTGAATTAACTTTTTATTTTGTTGGAAGTGAAAATTGAAATTTAGTTAGAAAAACCTTCTAACATGGAAACATGATGGTCCTCAACTGTGACAGGAGGCTGTAGTATGCACCTCATGAACTTTCATTTGGTTTTTTAAACAGATGCCTCATAGTTTTTATGATTTTAAGATACTTGGCTATAATTGAATCTTGTTGTAACCACTATGAAAATAATTTATACCAGATGAAAGGAGTTTCTAAAAATAACAGGGGATCACTGCCGTCACCAAACATAGCCTTAAGGTACTCAAAGGCTAAATGGATCCCATGTTCATCATATATCATCTTCATGTCAAGTAAAAATAAAACAGCTGCATAGACTGCTTGCAAATTGACTAACTTGAGCGGAAGCATCTATTCTATACCATCTGCAGTTCCCAGGTAAGAAAAATAATCGCACCCCAATAATATTATTAAGTACCCAAAAGGAAGGATTTTTACAGTACCAGACATGCAATAGCACGAGGCTGGCTGTAACCTAACAGATTGAAACTTAAGTAACTAAGCTGCTGAGACCTCTCAGTAATGATTTAATGGAAAACGCCTCACAAGACGACTTTGGACCTGATCCCAAAAAGGATAATAGGTACAAACACCTAAGCAGCAATTGTAAAAAGATGAAGATGCATGCAAAGATAATTTCAAGTGATGAATTTACAAGTTCCTCAAATAAATGAGGTGCAACACAAATAAATGCAAACAGGTGCTAAGAAAGAAGATACTAGAGTTGAAGTATGCCAAGGTAATACTGTTCTGTAAGTTTAAGTGCCTGTACGCCCATAACACTAGCCAAAGGCTATATGGTGACGATCTACCGCTTGGGGTCAACTCTAAATAATAGATAGGAGTCTGGTTTCTTAAAATGGTGAGATTTTATCAATATTGCTAAAACTACTATTCATGACAAGTTGGACAGACATCTCCACCATAGTTTCCCCTTAATTTGGAGCTAACTGATGGGCCTTTTCTTTTTTTTAGTACTAGATGGTCCCTTGATGGGCCTTTTCCAAGGCCAGAATCTCTGATAAGCAAAATCCGTTAGCTTTAATTACAGTGATATAAACTAAATATTTTTGGTAAAGTTTTTGATGGGATAATAAGTTTGAAATAACACCCCCTCTTATTAGTAGGTTGCCAGGTTTTGGGTTGTGAGGTAGGTAGGTGGGCTTAGACAAACCAAGGTGTGCAATATTGGGACAGACATTATTCAAAAGTGTACTTAAATAAATTTTAACAATTAATTTGATATTAAAATATACATCCTATTTGATTGAGTATACCAATTTTTGGAGGGTTTGATACCTGTTTTGGATATCTGGTTTTGCTTTGGCGCCATCCAAACTCATTGGCATAAAATGATTACCGTTGGTTACTTTTCATATCCAACTTGGGCTTTTTTGGGATTTATTTTAACATATCTTTACTTGAGGTCACCCCAGGTATTAAATCTTTTCCAACTAAGGGTGCTCCAAGTTGTGCCCTCTGTCAAGTAGGGGAGTTTGTGCCAGTTGTTAATATATTAAATTAATGCCAAAAATTAACACTGAGATGTCTAATTCTATGTAAATACAGTTCTACAGAGTCATAATAATGGAGGGTTAATGTTCTTCTTATTCAGCAATAATAAAACCCTTGGGGTTATAATTCAGTTTAAGATGGAGAAAGTCAACCTGGGAGTGGTAGCATCTACCCAGCGCTCATCCACAGTAAATCTCAGATCCCCTAATTGGGTTAACGGCAAACCCTTTAGCCAGTGCCTTTATGAGAATAATTGGGTGTGAGGTTTTTTCCAGTTTAACAGCTTCAGCTGGGTAGCTTACAGAAAATTTTTTGGATGGCCAAAGGTTCCTGGGATGAAGCTTAGCAGGTTAGGGATGTGGAGACTTTATTTGGGGTCAAGTTGTCCAAAATGATAATAGCAGTAACACTAGGGGATCTCCCAATGAAAGCTACAAACTTGTCAGGAGAGTGTCTATAACACTTCAGTCACCAGCGTGGTGGTGCACGGAGCACAGGACTAAGGAAAGGGGTCTAGTTGTCAGCATTAAAATACAGGTAACCCCGCAGAGAGTTCTTGAGCTGAAGTGGCATATGGCGAGGGTGGGTAGCATGATACAAGTAATTAGTGATCAAACCCTCAGAAAAACTTGGCTATGCCCCAAAGGGCAGCTCATAACCAAGCTTTGTACAGGGCTCGCTTGCACGGATGACCCAGTTTGGAGGGAACCTGGGAGGCCTAGTGGTGTATTTGAAGCTGTAATAATTTTATCAAAGTAACTCATCTACGTGACATTAGACTTCCTTGAAGAGGTCCGTGGACAGCTTCACCCAAGTCAACATAAGAAAAAACGTAAACTGACTAGGAGTTTATTGAAGAAAAGATGAACAGAGAGAAAGGTTAGTCTGTAGAAAACATATTTAAGCTAATTGGAGAGATAATTGATCAAAGAAAGAGGTACTAAGGCTTGGTGCACTAATAAGCGCACTCTTCCATCCAATAGGGTAATGTACTTTGTTGTTGACTTACTTGAGTGATTAATTGAAGTTGAGCCTGACATGAGGTAGTAATTTCATAAGTTAAATAGGTTCAAACCCCCATTCACCAATTAACTGTATGAAGCCATATTCATTTAATAAATATAGTGTCCAGTTTAACGCAAGAGCTAAAAAAAGGGGTAGGCGTTATGCACCTCACTTATATCAACCTGGGCATACCTGGCCTGTACCCAGCGTTGGTCCAAAGTGTGCTTTATATCAGAAAGGTCCTTCAATTTGACTTGTAGTCCTCCTGCCGCCTAGCCTTGTCCTTGCTGTTGGGCCATCAATTAGATCATGTAAACATGACATTACCATACCCTCTTTTTTGGGCTCCACCCCTCTCCCTGGGCATTTGCATGGAAAAGTTTTTGTGGGCAGGGGCTAACTTCATGGCAGCTACGGCTTGCTTGGACTTAGATCATGCAACCTCAGGGAAACGCTCAGGGAATGCTACAATTAGATCTTGGGAATGGGTGCAATCACACAATAGAACTCAACTGTTCTCCGCAGAATCAAATTTCTTCCATGATACAAGAAAGTTGAGTCTTTTTCTTACCTGGCAAGAGGCTACAATCTCATCCATTTCCCATTATGGAGCCCCATCCATGAGATAATCCTCAGGAGTCTCTGGTTGGGGCCCTCAAAAAATGTGAGCTTGCTTTTATGAAATACTGAAAAGATTTAGTTGAGGAGGGGAGATCCAATTGGTACAAGGCGTGGCCCACCTTTCTGATGAAGTAGAATGGCCCAATCCTCTTTAGTCCTAGTATTATGAATGGTTGCTTTGTTGGGATGTTTAAGCACCCAGCATCACGAGATCACCTTCCTTATACGCTGGTCCAAAACATCTCTTACCATCAGCGTTCTCCTTGTAAGCCTGTATGGCCGCCTCTAGATTCGTGCTCACCCCTGGTGTACTTTCTTGATCATTTATGCAAAGGCCACCACAGCTCTCACCTTAGATCCACAATTGGGCTCCATGTTGAAGGTGGGGTTGAAGCCATAGTTGGCGAAGAAGATTAAAACAATGGGTTTATGCATGTTGGGCGTTGTTATAACTGAATTGGGCCAAGGGAAGGTGATAAACCTGATATGAATGATTGCGACGGTGTAACACTGCAAGAACTGTTTGAGGCACTGGTTCATTCGTTCAGTATGCCCATCTGATTGGGGTGATAGGCAGTTGAACGTGAAGGTAAATCTGAAGAGTCTTACACAACTCCTACCAAAAGACGGAGGTAAACTAGGGTCCACGATTTCTGATTATTTCTTGAAAGACCCTATGAAGAGAAAACAAGTGTGATACAAAGAGCCTAGCCATCTCTGCTGTGGATACTGTGATTCTACAAGGGATAAAATGGGCTAAATTTGTAAAACGGTCCACCACTACCATGATGGTGTCATAGCCTTCAGAAACAGATAACTATAAAATAAAATTCTTTTGCTAAGGAAGTCCAAGGCCCTTTGGCCTTTTGCCTGGCTTGAACAACTCTTTAAGGGGCTGGAAATTTGGCTTCATTTGGTTTAAGACTAGATACTCTTTACAATACTTGTCCATATGTGCAGCTAACCCCTTCAAATTTTAAGTGTGACGAATTAGCTCTAGAGTATTCTCTTTCCAAGGATGACCAATGGTGATTCCATCAAGATGGTCTCAGATGATTTCAAGGCGAAGTGGTCCAGTGGGAAACCATAGGCGCCCCTGAAACCACACCACCTCTTCCTTCACATGATAATCCTAGGTTATGTCCTCCTAATTCAACACGCTCTCAGCAAGGACCATAGAATTTTTGGCCAACAAAGGCTGTTAAAAAACTTCCTTTCTGAACATACCATATTCCTCCGCATTTTCCAGAGGAGTGAGGTCTGGCACGTTGACCAAGGGAGAGTGAAGCTGAGACACAATATTACCTTGTGGAATCATCAAGTATGTATTATGCACCTCTACCTCCTTAGGATCTAGAGCTAGTGCTGGGTTGCAGCTTAAAACATCCGCCAAACCATTCTTCTTGATATTAGCAAACTCATAAGAATACGCAAATTGGGCTAGGGTCTTATGTCTTCGGGTTTTCTATGGGGTTAATACATAAGGTGCGCAGTAGCAAAGTAAGCACAGTGATCTGTACGTATGCAGAAGGGCTGGGATGAGCCATGTAAGCGATGACGCCATTAGTTCAGCGCCTCAACCACTTCTAATAACTCTTTATCATATACGCCATAGTTTAGCTCTGGTAGGGACATCTTCCTGAAAAATATCCCACTGGATGCTCTATTCCATCTTCGCCTACTGGTAATAGGGCTATCACTATGGCGAAGTTGGAGGCATCAGAAGCAACAGTGAACTCTTTATTGGGGTTGCCATGGCGAAGAACGGACGTGTACAGCAAAGTACACTTTACCACTTGGAAGGCCTCTTAAAAGTTGGGGACCACCGGAGCACTTTTACCCCACTCACCTTATACAAAGGCGCCGCAACTTCAGAAAGATTTGGTGTGAATTTAGTAAGTTTTGTACACGTCCCCAAAAACTCCTCAATTCCTTAACTGAAGTTGGAGTGGGCCATTCATAGATCACCTTCTCCTTATCTGGAGTTTCTTGCCCCTTGGTCAAACATGACGTTGCCCAGGAAGGTGATCTTGGACTGAAACATTCGCATTTGCTTATTTTTAACATAAGGTCAGCTGCCCTAAAATGCTCCACCACCTGCCAAAGGTGTACTGCATGGGACTCATTGTCAGGGGAAAATAACTGAATATCATTCATGTAAACTACTAAACATACCCTTAGCAGATCCCCAAAGCCGCATCAATGTGGCGTTGAAAGAAAGCAGGGACATATTCAAGTCCAAAAGGCATAACCTGAAATTAAAAATCCCTTTTCTGGTACTGAATGCGGTCAGCCACTCATGGTCTTTCTTGATATGGATCTGATTGAAAGCGTTTTATAAATCCAACTTGGTAAAAATCTCGCCTTCTCCACATAGCATAAATCTGCGAGTCCAGTGGGATGAAGTACAAGTCTAGTACTGTGACGTTGTTGGTATTCTTATAATTAACGCATAGACATAAGTTACCATCAGCCTTCTCTACAAAAAGAAGTGGGGAACCTACCAGAGAGGTTTGCTGAAAAATTGCGCCTTTGGCTAATTGCTCCTTAACCCACACATCTAAAGTTGCCTCCTCCCATACCATCAATGAATAAGTTTGTGAAAATATACACACCAGATCAACGGTGCGCTTGAACTCACAATTAAACTCTGAATGAGCTGGTAGTATATTAGCTGAAGCTACATCAAACAAAAATTCCAACTCCTCCAAAAAGAAAGGTTTGGAACCTTAATGAGGGCTTCAGCAACGGCACAAGACAGAGTGCGTGGATATTGGGCCAACTGTGCAAATCTCCCTGAAAGTTTTCTTCAGACAAAGGGACAACTAACTTGTAACCATTCTTCAAAGTTATGGACAGGGTATTTTCTTAAAAAATGATTCTTATGTCAAACTTTCGCCAGCACGTACACCCAAAATGATGGGCACAAGAGGTTTTTTAAGCTTGGATATGGTCAGATAAATGATATTTTCAAACTTGATAATCTGCTTTCCATAAGTTCAGCGTGGGAATACCTAGCGAAGCCTCTCCTCTAACCATACCACCCAGCATGTAACTCTGATAAAGGTCATCGGCTAGGTCTTGATTAATAAAATTAACTGAGGCTCCATATCCACCAAAATAGTTGTGCCAATTTTCCCTAAAGGGAATGAAGGGTAGTAATCAATATAAAAATAACCCAAATGATCTTTATCTATAACAGAAAACACCAACGCTTCACCAAAAAATTCTTCCTAAGAGTCTAGCATACCCCCAGGATACGTTTCTGCATCATAGAATGGAGAGGGATTAAATGCCATTCTTACTATTAAGGTCACATATCCCACCATATCTTCAGCAACTGCATAAACGTTTTTATATTGCAATAGTAACTCCTTCTCCGCCTCCTGGGTTCTGCATATGTTGTTGTGGTTGAGCGTGGATCCACTGGGGTGATTTGGTACACTTAAATGGGGTCCATATCTGAGCCATAAGAGAAGATATATGGCTTGGTTGTATATATGTAAATGCCATTATAAACTGCATTTTAGGCCGTGAATGACCCCATACTCATTTTGGTGATGGGTTGTAAGATGTTATCCCAAGTTAGAAACACCAGGCCCTCCATCAATGATACTGCCTGCACCGCCATATGTGGTGGTGAAGAAAAACAGTTTAGTTGAATCAACTTTATGAACTCAGTGGAAAGTTGGGTAATCACAACTCTCAGCTCATAAAGCGACTGTATCCACCAAATATGTACAAGAAGGGTGGGTACCGTACAGTTGAAGGCAGCAATAAGAATGCCAAGATGCTTTAACCATTGGCAAAATGAGAAAACAGAGGTGAGCTCACCTTGCCATGGCCAACACTGGTAAACACCATTTGCACTTTGCAAAAGTCCCACACAGATATAGTTCATGCACATAAGAAAAAAGGGTTGGTCATCTAATGTCAGAAGAGTGTCTATAACTCTCCAGTTCCCAGCGTTGCGGTGCACAGAGCACAGTACCAACGCAAGGGGACTAGTCATCAGTATTAAAATACAGATAACCCTTTAGAGGGTTTTTGAGCTGAAGTGACATATGGTGAGGGTGGTTAGCACAGTATAGGTAATTAGGGATCAAACAATTAGCAAAACTTGGTACTGCCCCAAAGGGCAGCATGACCAATTTTTGTACAGGGCTAGCTTGCAAGGGTGACCTGGTTTGGACGGAACCTTGGAGGCTCAGTGGTGTAACTGATGATGTAAAATTATAAAACAAATAAATCAGCTAATGTGACATGAGACTTACTTGAATAGGTCTGTGCACAGCTTCACCCAAGTCAACATAAGAAAAAAAATGTAAAACTTACTAGGAGTTTATTGAAGGAAAGATGCCCAGTGAAAAAGGTTGGTCTTGAGCAAAGATAATAGGCTAACTTGAGGAAATCATCAATCAAAGAAAGTGGTACTAAGCCTTGGTACACCAATAAGCACACGCTTCCATCCAAAAGGGTAATGTTTTTTGAAATTGACCTTACTCGAGTGATCAATTGAAGTTGAGCCTGACATGAGGTAGTAATTTCATAAGTTAGATAGGTTCAAACCCCCATTCACCAATTAACTGTATGAAGCCATATTCATTTAATAAATATAGTGTCCAGTTTAACGCAAGAGCTAAAAAAAGGGGTAGGCGTTATGCACCTCACTTATATCAACCTGGGCATACCTGGCCTGTACCCAGCGTTGGTCCAAAGTGTGCTTTATATCAGAAAGGTCCTTCAATTTGACTTGTAGTCCTCCTGCCGCCTAGCCTTGTCCTTGCTGTTGGGCCATCAATTAGATCATGTAAACATGACATTACCATACCCTCTTTTTTGGGCTCCACCCCTCTCCCTGGGCATTTGCATGGAAAAGTTTTTGTGGGCAGGGGCTAACTTCATGGCAGCTACGGCTTGCTTGGACTTAGATCATGCAACCTCAGGGAAACGCTCAGGGAATGCTACAATTAGATCTTGGGAATGGGTGCAATCACACAATAGAACTCAACTGTTCTCCGCAGAATCAAATTTCTTCCATGATACAAGAAAATTGAGTCTTTTTCTTACCTGGCAAGAGGCTACATCTCATCCACTTCCCATTCTGGAGCCCCATCCACGAGATAATCCTCAGGAGTCTCTGGTTGGGGCCCTCAAAAAACGTGATCTTGCATTTATGAAATACTTAAAAGATTTAGTTGAGGAGGGGAGATCCAATTGGTTCAAGGCGTGGCCCACCTTTCTGATGAAGTAGAATGGCCCAATCCTCTTTAGTCCTAGTATTATGAATGGTTGCTTAATTGGGATGTTTAAGCATCCAGCATAATGAGATCTCCTTTCTTATATGCTGGTCCAACTCATCTCTTACCATCAGCGTTCCCCTTGTAAGCCTGTATGACTGCCTCTAGATTCGTGCTCATACCTAGGGTACTTTCTTGATCATTTTGCAAAGTCTACCACAGCTTCCACCTTGGATCCACAACTGGGCTCCATGTTGAAGGTGGGGTTAAAACCATTATTGGTGAAGAAGGGGTAACAACTTATTGGTGCATGTTGGGCGCTGTTATAACTAAATTAGGCCATTGGAAGATGGGAACCCCAATGTCAAAATCTGAGGATCTAGCTTGGAAAATTATTATCCTGCACATCTATTCAGGCTGAAGTTCCAATGTATGATCCTCTATAGCGCCTGTATTTTATGGGATTTGGTCCGTTTAACAACTCACTAGGCCTTTTAATTCACCTCAACTCTTCTGGCCGATTTCAGGAATAATTTCTCACTTTGGGTTTAAGAAATTCTTTTTGAGGCAGGCTTCATTACAAACTGGGAATTTGATCCTTCCAGTCTGGCGACACTTTCACCAAAGAAAAGATTCAATGAGAAAATTAGGAAACTGATCAAATAAATATAAATTTATAATATACTAATTATTAGATAATTTTCATCAGGCCAGGTGCAAGTATTTATACCTCTAGGGCATCTCCTGGCCACATTCCAGCACTAAATTTCAACAGCTATTTAGCCACTCACTTTAGCCTATGACTGAAACCTTTTCTTAGGTTTATTCGTAGCAAAATACTCTAAATTAGGAGGATTTCAGGTACAAAAATTGTGATAAAAGCATGCAAAATTGTCCTAAGATCTTCTGGATTTCAGTTTTGTCATACTGCTGATGAAACACACCTTCTGTAAAAAAATTTTGACCTCAATTGAAGTAAATGATGCACCCCTAATTGGGACGTCAGCAGGCCTCTTCCTCAATACCATAAGGTAACCCCTTTTGGGTGGTCCACACAAGTGCTATCATGCCAATTATGCGGATAGAAATACAAATTTCGCCCTTGGGTATGAAATTGATTATGTTTTTCATTTGTTTGAAGTCCACAGGATTTTCAGATGTTAACTTCAGGTCATCCCCAAATTATTTTTATACAATTAAATTGATTGTGTTTCAATAATTGGGATCAATTGATGAAAATTTTCTGCTTCAAAAATCAGCCGTTTTATGTGAGCGTATTTGGGCCAGGCGCCTGATAAAATACTTGATTGAATTGTTGCTGAGATATTCAGCCCAAATTGTATGATTTCAATAGGCGTTAGCTCAAGCGTTGAAAGGATAATAGGCCCAATCTGATGGTTTAGAAGGTTTGTTTTTGAGCCAACCACCAGAATCTGACATTTCCCTCTCTTGACATGAACATAAGCCCTAAGATTCCTGATTAGCCTATTCTGGTCTTTTTTTATCAGCCTGAACGCCCAACAAGAATAGAGTTGGCTTTTCTATTTGATAACTTTGGCCAGACTGGCCGATGGGTCTAAAGAATGATGGCCCAAATGCCCATCAAGTCTGAAGTTGGATCCCCTCCCTAACCTCAAGTGCAAACTAAAATATTAATTAGAATAAAACTAGAATATAAGTATTTTTTGCTATTTGTTTTTTGGTTTTAATTTTGTTTTTGTATATTATGTTTTTATGTTTTTTCAACTTTTTCTTTTCTTAATTAGTCCGCTTCTTAAACCTTCTTAGGAATTTTGCATGGACTCAGTTGTATATATGGCCATTCTTAATACCTTGATGATGAGTAGTCAGGATTGGCAGTTGGCGTTTTGGTGTTTTGCACCCACTCAATGCTAAATAGTGTAGTCATAGGCTTGAAGCTTTAATGCCCAGCGCGCTAATTGGCCCTCAGGTTCTCTTAAGTTGTTTAACTATCTTAGGGAGGCATGATTGGTAACAACTTTGAAATGAGTACCATGAAGGTAGACCTGGAATTGCTTGCAAGCATATATGATAGCTAAGCATTCTCATTCTGTCACCATGTAGTTCCTTTTGTGAACATTTAAGTTCTAACTAGCGAAGGCACCTGGATGTTATTCACCATCTTCTCCAACTTAGGATAACATGGCACCCACTGCTGTTTGGGATGCATCAGTTTGGTTGATAAACTTTCAATCAAAGTCCAGATTGAAGAACAGGCGCGCTTAATAGGGCTGATTGGAGTTGGTCAAACGCATCCTGGCAAGCTGGAGTCCATTTGAATGGGACCTTATCTTTAAGCAGGTAGAAAAATGGCTCTCCAAGTTGTGCAAAGTTGGCAATAAATTGGCGATAGTACCTGATCATGCCTAGAAACACTTGAATATCAAGCTTGGATTTGGACTATTTTATTTTGGAGATGGCATCTGACTTAAAGGGTTTGGGCTGAAGACCCACTTTATAAATCACAAATCCAAGGTATTCCAGTTGGTCTTTAAAACTAAAAATTTTCTGGGCTTGATTTTTAAGTTTGCAGCAGCTAGCCTTTAAAAACCTCCTTTAAGTGTTCCAGGTGGTCATCAAAAGTGCGGCTGAAAACGTTGATATTGTCAAGGTACACTAGTACACATGACAATTTTAAAGCTCCCAGGATTGTGTCCATTGCCCGTTGGAATGTGGCTGGGGCGTTGCAGAGCCCTTAAGGTATTCTCGTCAGCTGGAATAGGCCCTCTTGGGTTATAATTGCACATCATGTGCTCCTCTTTGGGAAGATCTATTTACCAATATCCACTGATAAGATCCATTGCTGAGAAGAACTTCGCACCCCCTAGCCTATCCAAGGTTTCATCAATTTATGGCAGTAGGTACAAGTCCTTCTTTGTGATGTTGTTAAACTTCTGATAGTCAATGACTACTCAGTTGCTTCCATCCTTCTTTTTCACTATTAAAATTGGTGCTGCCCATGGAATTTTTGAAGGGACTAGCATGTCATGATCAAAATTTTTTTTAATTTTCTTGGATACTGCCTCTTCTGATAATTTTGAGTGTCTAATAGGCATAACTGAATAGGTTTATGATCTCCAGTATCATTTTTGTGGGTGACACTATTAGCACAACCCAAGTCAAAATCATCTTGTGCAATTATTTCCTGATATTTAGAGAATAACGCCTGAGCTTGGCATTTCTCAGAGTTTGTCAGGTTGCTTCAATTGGCCATAGGGATGAAATTATATATGCTGAGTTAGTCCTTATCAGGAAGCCCTCATTTGACAAAAGTTCCAAACTCATGGAATGATTGAATTTTTGTGGTAGGGAACAGATGCAGAAAAGCGATTGTTTGATGTCACCTAATGCAGATGGGCAACCTTTCAGGTTTGCACATAAGATATCTATTTCTCCGTGGCCTGGAATGATAATATCAGGGGCAATGTTTGGTTCAAATCGAGATTTAGACCATGGTTGATATATTTCACCATGAAGTCCTTCTGGGATACTAATTGTTAGTCCCATCAAGATGATTACTTGTTCTCTGGATGGTATGGTGATAGTCTGATTTGATCAAATCAGAATGCCATTTGACTCATCAATATGAGTTGGAAGTGGTTTTATTTTTGACCAAGCTTTGGAATACTAAATTGGGATGAATTCAACTTTGTAAGCCAGATATATGAATAGGCTGGGTTTCTTTTTCTCACTTGCCTTATCACAGTTATAGTAAAGTGGAATAGCCTTGCCAAGTATGGTGAGTATATCATCCTTATGATTGGTAACAACTCCATATCTTCTTATAAAATTGGTCCTGATTAGAATCACATAGTTTGTATTTGGCAACACTATGGCAGGTGCTGTTACTACAATGGATCTAAAATAGATGTCGGACATTCTCCTTCTTGACTTTTAAAATAGAATGTTGTAGGTAAAAATGCCCCCAAATCCACTACTATGATTGGCCAATTACATGGCCGATCTTCTAACAATACTATGGTTAATGAGGATATGAGTACCATCGGCCAAAAGACCCTGGCGGATTCTCAGTGGAACCCTACCCATCAGGAAACCATGTTTTATAATCAAAATCAGCTTATTAAGGTAAAAACTGATAGTTGGATTGCTCCAACTCCTCAGCTGAATTCAGGGCATCCATCACATGGTTCCCCCTCAGCCACGTCTCATTCTATACCACTTCCTAAGCGGGGACCCCCTCCTTTTTTTAGGCATGGTGGAGGTCCCCTGAGGTGAGAAGATTTACCCGCTGGTGATTGGGTGCAATTTATCAAATCATTACCACATGGGATTGTTCTGCCCCAGAATATTTTCCCTCATTCTGATAGGCCAAAGACTATCTTTCCTAATTTGGACGACTAAGCTTTTTGACACTATAGCCC